>JAVLSZ010000061.1:407500-442500 GCA_032313775.1 Urocyon cinereoargenteus | reverse complement strand
TTAGTGTTAGGGTTAGGGTTCGGGTTAGGGTTAGGGTTAGGGTTATGGTTAGGTTTAGGGTTCGGGTTAGGGTTAGGGTTAGGGTTAGGGTTCGGGTTAGGGTTAGGGTTAGGGTTCGGGTTAGGGTTCGGGTTAGGGTTAGGATTAGGGTTAGGTTTCGGGGCAGGGTGAGGTTTAGGTTTAGGGTTCGGGTTAGGGTTAGGGTTAGGGTTATGGTTAGGTTAAGGGTTCGGGTTAGGGTTAGGGTTAGGGTTAGTGTTCGGGTTAGGGTTAGGGTTAGGGTTCGGGTTAGGGTTCGGGTTAGGGTTCGGATTAGGGTTAGGGTTCGGGGCAGGGTGAGGGTTAGATTTAGGGTTCGGTTTAGGGTTATGGTTAGGGTTAATATTAGGGTTAGAATTCGGGTTAGGGTTAGGGTTAAGATTCGGGTTAGGATTAGGTTTAGGGTTAGGGTTAGGGTTCGCGTTAGGGTTCGGGTTAGGGGTCGGGTTAGGGTTAGGGTTAGGGTTCGGGTTAGGGTTAGGGTTAGGGTTAGGGTTCGGGTTAGTGTTAGGGTTTGGGTTAGGGTTAGGGTTAGGGTTCGGGTTCGGTTTAGGGTTAGAGTTCGGGATCGGGGTTAGGGTTAGGCTTAGGGTTCGGGTTAGGGTTCGGGTTAGGGTTAGGATTCGGGTAAGGGGTTATGGTTCGGGTTCGGGTTAGGGTTAGTGTTAGGGTTCCGGTTAAGGTTAGGGTTAGTGTTCGGGTTAGGGTTAGGGTTAGGGTTAGGGTTAGGGTTCGGGTTAGGGTTAGTGTTAGGGTTCGGGTTAGGGTTCGGGTTAGGGTTAGGGTTAGGGTTAGGGTTAGGGTTCCGGTTAGGGTTAGGGTTCGGGTTAGGGTTAGGGTTAGGGTTAGGGTTCGGATTAGGGTTAGGGGTAGGGTTCGGGTTAGGGTTCGGGTACGGGTTAGGATTAGGGTTAGGGTTAGGGTTAGGGTTCGGGTTAGGGTTAGGGTTAGGGTTAGGGTTAGGGGTTAGGGTTAGGGTTACCATTCGGGTTAGGGTTAGGGTTAGGGTTAGGGTTAGGGTTAGGGTTCGGGTTAGGGTTAGGTTTACGGTTCGGGTTAGGGTTAGAATTAGGTTAGGGTTAGGGTTAGGGTTCGGGTTAGGGTTAGGTTTAGGGTTAGGGTTCGGGTTCGGGGTTAGGGTTAGGGTCAGGGTTCGGGTTAGGGTTCGGGTTAGGGTTAGGTTACGGGTAAGGGGTTAGGGTTCGGGTTAGGGTTCGGGTTAGGGTTCGGGTTAGGGTTAGGTTTAGGGTTAGGTTTCGGGTTCGGGGTTAGGGTTATGGTTAGGGATCGGGTTAGGGTTCGGGTTAGGGTTAGGGTTAGGGTTCGGGTTCGGGGTTAGGGTTAGGGTTAGGGTTCGGGTTAGGGTTCGGGTTAGGGTTAGGATTCGGGTAAGGGGTTATGGTTCGGGTTCGGGTTAGGGTTAGTGTTAGGGTTCCGGTTAAGGTTAGGGTTAGGGTTCGGGTTAGGGTTAGGGTTAGGGTTCGGGTTAGGGTTCGGGTTAGGGTTAGGGTTAGGGTTAGGGTAAGGGTCCGGTTAGGGTTAGGGTTCGGGTTAGGGTTAGGGTTAGGGTTAGGGTTAGGGTTCGGATTAGGGTTAGGGGTAGGGTTCGGGTTAGGGTTCGGGTACGGGTTAGGATTAGGGTTAGGGTTAGGGTTAGGGTTCGGGTTAGGGTTAGGGTTAGGGTTAGGGGTTAGGGTTAGGGTTACCGTTCGTGTTAGGGTTAGGGTTAGGGTTAGGGTTAGGGTTAGGGTTCGGGTTAGGGTTAGGGTTCGGGTTAGGGTTAGGGTTCGAGTTAGGGTTAGGGTTATGGTTAGGTTTAGGGTTCGGGTTAGGGTTAGTGTTAGGGTTAGGGTTCGGGTTAGGGTTAGGGTTAGGGTTCGGGTTAGGGTTCGGGTTAGGGTTAGGATTAGGGTTAGGGTTCGGGGCAGGGTGAGGGTTAGGTTTAGGGTTCGGTTTAGGGTTATGGTTAGGGTTAATATTAGGGTTAGATTTCGGGTTAGGGTTAGGGTTAAGATTCGGGTTAGGATTAGGGTTAGGGTTAGGGTTAGGGTTCGCGTTAGGGTTCGGGTTAGGGGTCGGGTTAGGGTTAGGGTTAGGATTTTGGTTAGTGTTAGGGTTAGGGTTAGGGTTCGGGTTAGTGTTAGGGTTTGGGTTAGGGTTAGGGTTAGGGTTCGGGTTCGGTTTAGGGTTAGGGTTCGGGATCGGGGTTAGGGTTAGGGTTAGGGTTCGGGTTAGGGTTCGGGTTAGGGTTAGGATTCGGGTAAGGTGTTATGGTTCGGGTTCGGGTTAGGGTTAGTGTTAGGGTTCCGGTTAAGGTTAGGGTTAGGGTTCGGGTTAGGGTTAGGGTTAGGGTTAGGGTTCGGGTTAGGGTTAGGGTTAGGGTTCGGGTTAGGGTTCGGGATCGGGTTAGGGTTAGGGTTAGGGTTCCGGTTAGGGTTAGGGTTCGGGTTAGGGTTCGGGTTAGGGTTAGGGTTAGGGTTCGGGTTCAGGTTAGGGTTAGGGTTCGGGTTAGTTTTCGGGTTAGGGTTAGGGTTCGGGTTAGAGTTAGGGTTCGGTTTAGGGTTAGTGTTAGGGTTAGGAGGTAGGGTTAGGGTTAGGGTTCGGGTTCGGGTTCGGGTTAGGGTTAGGGTTAGGGGTTAGTGTTCGGGTTAGGGTTAGGGTTAGGGTTAGGGTTCGGGTTCGGGTTAGGGTTCGGGTTAGGGTTAGGGTTAGGGTTAGTGTTAGGGGTTAGGGTTAGGGTTAGGGTTCGGGTTCGGGTTAGGGTTAGGGTTAGGATTAAGGTTAGGGTTAGGGTTCGGATTAGTGTTAGGTGTAGGGTTCGGGTTAGGGTTCGGGTTCGGGTTCGGGTTAGGGTTAGGGTTAGGGTTAGGGTTAGCGTTAGGGTTAGTGTTAGGGGTTAGGGTTAGGGTTAGGGTTCGGGTTAGGGTTAGGTATACGGTTAGGGTTAGGGTTCGGGTTAGGGTTAGGGATCGGGTTAGGGTTCGGGTTAGGGTTAGGGTTAGGGTTAGTGTTCGGGTTAGGGTTAGGGTTAGGGTTCGGGTTAGGGTTCGGGTTAGGGTTCGGATTAGGGTTAGGGTTCGGGGCAGGGTGAGGGTTAGATTTAGGGTTCGGTTTAGGGTTATGGTTAGGGTTAATATTAGGGTTAGAATTCGGGTTAGGGTTAGGGTTAAGATTCGGGTTAGGATTAGGTTTAGGGTTAGGGTTAGGGTTCGCGTTAGGGTTCGGGTTAGGGGTCGGGTTAGGGTTAGGGTTAGGGTTCGGGTTAGGGTTAGGGTTAGGGTTAGGGTTCGGGTTAGTGTTAGGGTTTGGGTTAGGGTTAGGGTTAGGGTTCGGGTTCGGTTTAGGGTTAGAGTTCGGGATCGGGGTTAGGGTTAGGCTTAGGGTTCGGGTTAGGGTTCGGGTTAGGGTTAGGATTCGGGTAAGGGGTTATGGTTCGGGTTCGGGTTAGGGTTAGTGTTAGGGTTCCGGTTAAGGTTAGGGTTAGTGTTCGGGTTAGGGTTAGGGTTAGGGTTAGGGTTAGGGTTCGGGTTAGGGTTAGTGTTAGGGTTCGGGTTAGGGTTCGGGTTAGGGTTAGGGTTAGGGTTAGGGTTAGGGTTCCGGTTAGGGTTAGGGTTCGGGTTAGGGTTAGGGTTAGGGTTAGGGTTCGGATTAGGGTTAGGGGTAGGGTTCGGGTTAGGGTTCGGGTACGGGTTAGGATTAGGGTTAGGGTTAGGGTTAGGGTTCGGGTTAGGGTTAGGGTTAGGGTTAGGGTTAGGGGTTAGGGTTAGGGTTACCATTCGGGTTAGGGTTAGGGTTAGGGTTAGGGTTAGGGTTAGGGTTCGGGTTAGGGTTAGGTTTACGGTTCGGGTTAGGGTTAGAATTAGGTTAGGGTTAGGGTTAGGGTTCGGGTTAGGGTTAGGTTTAGGGTTAGGGTTCGGGTTCGGGGTTAGGGTTAGGGTCAGGGTTCGGGTTAGGGTTCGGGTTAGGGTTAGGTTACGGGTAAGGGGTTAGGGTTCGGGTTAGGGTTCGGGTTAGGGTTCGGGTTAGGGTTAGGTTTAGGGTTAGGTTTCGGGTTCGGGGTTAGGGTTATGGTTAGGGATCGGGTTAGGGTTCGGGTTAGGGTTAGGGTTAGGGTTCGGGTTCGGGGTTAGGGTTAGGGTTAGGGTTCGGGTTAGGGTTCGGGTTAGGGTTAGGATTCGGGTAAGGGGTTATGGTTCGGGTTCGGGTTAGGGTTAGTGTTAGGGTTCCGGTTAAGGTTAGGGTTAGGGTTCGGGTTAGGGTTAGGGTTAGGGTTCGGGTTAGGGTTCGGGTTAGGGTTAGGGTTAGGGTTAGGGTAAGGGTCCGGTTAGGGTTAGGGTTCGGGTTAGGGTTAGGGTTAGGGTTAGGGTTAGGGTTCGGATTAGGGTTAGGGGTAGGGTTCGGGTTAGGGTTCGGGTACGGGTTAGGATTAGGGTTAGGGTTAGGGTTAGGGTTCGGGTTAGGGTTAGGGTTAGGGTTAGGGGTTAGGGTTAGGGTTACCGTTCGTGTTAGGGTTAGGGTTAGGGTTAGGGTTAGGGTTAGGGTTCGGGTTAGGGTTAGGGTTCGGGTTAGGGTTAGGGTTCGAGTTAGGGTTAGGGTTATGGTTAGGTTTAGGGTTCGGGTTAGGGTTAGTGTTAGGGTTAGGGTTCGGGTTAGGGTTAGGGTTAGGGTTCGGGTTAGGGTTCGGGTTAGGGTTAGGATTAGGGTTAGGGTTCGGGGCAGGGTGAGGGTTAGGTTTAGGGTTCGGTTTAGGGTTATGGTTAGGGTTAATATTAGGGTTAGATTTCGGGTTAGGGTTAGGGTTAAGATTCGGGTTAGGATTAGGGTTAGGGTTAGGGTTAGGGTTCGCGTTAGGGTTCGGGTTAGGGGTCGGGTTAGGGTTAGGGTTAGGATTTTGGTTAGTGTTAGGGTTAGGGTTAGGGTTCGGGTTAGTGTTAGGGTTTGGGTTAGGGTTAGGGTTAGGGTTCGGGTTCGGTTTAGGGTTAGGGTTCGGGATCGGGGTTAGGGTTAGGGTTAGGGTTCGGGTTAGGGTTCGGGTTAGGGTTAGGATTCGGGTAAGGTGTTATGGTTCGGGTTCGGGTTAGGGTTAGTGTTAGGGTTCCGGTTAAGGTTAGGGTTAGGGTTCGGGTTAGGGTTAGGGTTAGGGTTAGGGTTCGGGTTAGGGTTAGGGTTAGGGTTCGGGTTAGGGTTCGGGATCGGGTTAGGGTTAGGGTTAGGGTTCCGGTTAGGGTTAGGGTTCGGGTTAGGGTTCGGGTTAGGGTTAGGGTTAGGGTTCGGGTTCAGGTTAGGGTTAGGGTTCGGGTTAGTTTTCGGGTTAGGGTTAGGGTTCGGGTTAGAGTTAGGGTTCGGTTTAGGGTTAGTGTTAGGGTTAGGAGGTAGGGTTAGGGTTAGGGTTCGGGTTCGGGTTCGGGTTAGGGTTAGGGTTAGGGGTTAGTGTTCGGGTTAGGGTTAGGGTTAGGGTTAGGGTTCGGGTTCGGGTTAGGGTTCGGGTTAGGGTTAGGGTTAGGGTTAGTGTTAGGGGTTAGGGTTAGGGTTAGGGTTCGGGTTCGGGTTAGGGTTAGGGTTAGGATTAAGGTTAGGGTTAGGGTTCGGATTAGTGTTAGGTGTAGGGTTCGGGTTAGGGTTCGGGTTCGGGTTCGGGTTAGGGTTAGGGTTAGGGTTAGGGTTAGCGTTAGGGTTAGTGTTAGGGGTTAGGGTTAGGGTTAGGGTTCGGGTTAGGGTTAGGTATACGGTTAGGGTTAGGGTTCGGGTTAGGGTTAGGGATCGGGTTAGGGTTCGGGTTAGGGTTAGGGTTAGGGTTCGGGTTAGGGTTAGGGTTAGGGTTCAGGTTAGGTTTAGGGTTCGGGTTAGGGTTAGGGTTAGGGTTAGGTTTCGGGTTAGGGTTATGGTTAGGTTTAGGGTTCGGGTTAGGGTTAGGGTTAGGGTTAGGATTCGGGTTAGGGTTAGGGTTAGGGTTCGGGTTAGGGTTCGGGTTAGGGTTAGGATTAGGGTTAGGGTTCGGGTTAGGGGTAGGGTTCGGGTTAGGGTTCGGGTACGGGTTAGGATTAGGGTTAGGGTTAGGGTTAGGTTTCGGGTTAGGGTTAGGGTTAGGGTTAGGGTTAGGGTTTAGGGTTAGGGTTACCGTTCGGTTTAGGGTTAGGGTTAGGGTTAGTGTTAGGGTTCGGGTTAGGGTTAGGTTTAGGGTTCGGGTTAGGGTTAGGATTAGGGTTAGGGTTAGGGTTAGGGTTCGGGTTAGGGTTAGGGTTAGGGTTAGGGTTCGGGTTCGGGGTTAAGGTTAGGGTTAGGGTTCGGGTTAGGGTTCGGGTTAGGGTTAGGTTTCGGGTAAGGCGTTAGGGTTCGGGTTAGGGTTAGGGTTAGGGTTAGGGTTAGGGTTCGGGTTTGGGTTAGGGTTAGGTTTAGGGTTTGGTTTAGGGTTAGGGTTAGGGTTAGGGTTTGGTTTAGGGTTAGGGTTAGGGTTAGGGTTAGGGTTAGGGTTCGGGTAAGGGTTAGGGTTCGGGTTAGGGGTCGGGTTAGGGTTAGGGTTAGGGTTCGGGTTAGGGTTAGGGTTAGGGTTAGGGTTCAAGTTAGGGTTAGGGTTCGGGTTAGTGTTACGGTTAGGGTTCGGGTTCGGGTTAGGGTTAGGGTTCGGGTTCGGGTTAGGGTTAGGGTTCGTGTTATGGTTCGGGTTAGGGTTAGGTTTAGTGTTAGGGTTCGGGTTCGGGGTTAGGGTTATGGTTAGTGTTCGGGTTAGGGTTCGGGTTAGGGTTAGGGTTAGGTTTCGGGTTCGGTGTTAGGGTTAGGGTTAGGGTTCGTGTTAGGGTTCGGGTTAGGGTTAGGATTCGGGTAAGGGGTTATGGTTCGGGTTCGGGTTAGGGTTAGTGTTAGGGTTCCGGTTAAGGTTAGGGTTAGGGTTCGGGTTAGGGTTAGGGTTAGGGTTAGGGTTAGGGTTCGGATTAGGGTTAGGGTTAGGGTTCCGGTTAGGGTTAGGGTTCGGGTTCGGGTTAGGGTTAGGGTTAGGGTTAGGGTTCGGATTAGGGTTAGGGGTAGGGTTTGGGTTAGGGTTCGGGTACGGGTTAGGATTAGGGTTAGGGTTAGGGTTAGGGTTCGGGTTAGGGTTAGGTTTAGGGTTAGGGTTCGGGTTCGGGGTTAGGGTTACCGTTCGTGTTAGGGTTAGGGTTAGGGTTAGGGTTAGGGTTCGGGTTAGGGTTAGGTTTAGGGTTCGGGTTAGGGTTAGGATTAGGGTTAGGGTTAGGGTTATGGTTCGGGTTAGGGTTCGGGTTAGGGTTAGGGTTCGGGTTAGGGTTAGGGTTAGGGTTAGGGTTAGGGTTAGGGTTAGGATTCGGGTTCGGGTTAGGGTTAGGGTTAGGATTAAGGTTAGGTTTAGGGTTCGGATTAGTGTTAGGTGTAGGGTTCGGGTTAGGGTTCGGGTTCGGGTTCGGGTTAGGGTTAGGGTTAGGGTTAGGGTTAGTGTTAGGGGTTAGGTTTAGGGTTAGGGTTCGGGTTAGGGTTAGGGTTCGGGTTAGGGTTAGGGTTAGGGTTCGGGTTAGGGTTCGGGTTAGGGTTAGGATTAGGGTTAGGGTTCGGGGCAGGGTGAGGGTTAGGTTTAGGGTTCGGTTTAGGGTTATGGTTAGGGTTAATATTAGGGTTAGATTTCGGGTTAGGGTTAGGGTTAAGATTCGGGTTAGGATTAGGGTTAGGGTTAGGGTTAGGGTTCGCGTTAGGGTTCGGGTTAGGGGTCGGGTTAGGGTTAGGGTTAGGGTTCGGGTTAGGGTTAGGGTTACGGTTAGGGTTCGGGTTAGTGTTAGGGTTTGGGTTAGGGTTAGGGTTAGGGTTCGGGTTCGGTTTAGGGTTAGGGTTCGGGATCGGGGTTAGGGTTAGGGTTAGGGTTCGGGTTAGGGTTCGGGTTAGGGTTAGGATTCGGGTAAGTTGTTATGGTTCGGGTTCGGGTTAGGGTTAGTGTTAGGGTTCCGGTTAAGGTTAGGGTTAGGGTTCGGGTTCGGGTTAGGGTTAGGGTTAGGGTTCGGGTTAGGGTTAGGGTTAGGGTTAGGGTTCGGGTTAGGGTTCGGGTTCGGGTTAGGGTTTAGGGTTAGGATTAAGGTTAGGTTTAGGTTTCGGATTAGTGTTAGGTGTAGGGTTCGGGTTAGGGTTCGGGTTCGGGTTCGGGTTAGGGTTAGGGTTAGGGTTAGTGTTAGGGGTTAGGGTTAGGGTTAGGGTTCGGGTTAGGGTTAGGGTTCGGGTTAGGGTTAGGGTTAGGGTTCGGGTTAGGGTTCGGGTTAGGGTTAGGATTAGGGTTAGAGTTCGGGGCAGGGTGAGGGTTAGGTTTAGGGTTCGGTTGAGGGTTATGGTTAGGGTTAATATTAGGGTTAGATTTCGGGTTAGGGTTAGGGTTAAGATTCGGGTTAGGATTAGGGTTAGGGTTAGGGTTAGGGTTCGCGTTAGGGTTCGGGTTAGGGGTCGGGTTAGGGTTAGGGTTAGGGTTCGGGTTAGGGTTAGGGTTACGGTTAGGGTTCGGGTTAGTGTTAGGGTTTGGGTTAGGGTTAGGGTTAGGGTTCGGGTTCGGTTTAGGGTTAGGGTTCGGGATCGGGGTTAGGGTTAGGGTTAGGGTTCGGGTTAGGGTTCGGGTTAGGGTTAGGATTCGGGTAAGTTGTTATGGTTCGGGTTCGGGTTAGGGTTAGTGTTAGGGTTCCGGTTAAGGTTAGGGTTAGGGTTCGGGTTCGGTTTAGGGTTAGGGTTAGGGTTCGGGTTAGGGTTAGGGTTAGGGTTAGGGTTCGGGTTAGGGTTCGGGTTCGGGTTAGGGTTTAGGGTTAGGGTTAGGGTTCCGGTTAGGGTTAGGGTTCAGGTTAGGGTTCGGGTTAGGGTTAGGGTTAGGGTTCGGGTTCAGGTTAGGGTTAGGGTTCGGGTTAGTTTTCGGGTTAGGGTTAGGGTTCGGGTTAGAGTTAGGGTTCGGTTTAGGGTTAGTGTTAGGTTTAGGAGGTAGGGTTAGGGTTAGGGTTCGGGTTAGGGTTAGGGTTAGGGTTAGGGTTAGGGGTTAGGGTTCGGGTTCGGGTTAGGGTTAGGGTTAGGGTTCGGGTTCGGGTTAGGGTTCGGGTTAGGGTTAGGGTTAGGGTTAGTGTTAGGGGTTAGGGTTAGGGTTAGGGTTCGTGTTCGGGTTAGGGTTAGGGTTAGGATTAAGGTTAGGGTTAGGGTTCGGATTAGTGTTAGGTGTAGGGTTCGGGTTAGGGTTCGGGTTCGGGTTCGGGTTAGGGTTAGGGTTAGGCTTAGCGTTAGGGTTAGTGTTAGGGGTTAGGGTTAGGGTTCGGGTTAGGGTTAGGTATACGGTTAGGGTTAGGGTTCGGGTTAGGGTTAGGGATCGGGTTAGGGTTCGGGTTAGGGTTAGGGTTAGGGTTCGGGTTAGGGTTAGGGTTAGGGTTCAGGTTAGGTTTAGGGTTCGGGTTAGGGTTAGGGTTAGGGTTAGGGTTCGGGTTAGGGTTATGGTTAGGTTTAGGGTTCGGGTTAGGGTTAGGGTTAGGGTTAGGATTCGGGTTAGGGTTAGGGTTAGGGTTCGGGTTAGGGTTCGGGTTAGGGTTAGGATTAGGGTTAGGGTTCGGGTTAGGGGTAGGGTTCGGGTTAGGGTTCGGGTACGGGTTAGGATTAGGGTTAGGTTAGGGTTAGGTTTCGGGTTAGGGTTAGGGTTAGGGTTAGGGTTTAGGGTTAGGGTTACCGTTCGGGTTAGGGTTAGGGTTAGGGTTAGTGTTAGGGTTCTGGTTAGGGTTAGGTTTAGGGTTCGGGTTAGGGTTAGGATTAGGGTTAGGGTTAGGGTTAGGGTTCGGGTTAGGGTTAGGGTTAGGGTTAGGGTTCGGGTTCGGGGTTAAGGTTAGGGTTAGGGTTCGGGTTAGGGTTCGGGTTAGGGTTAGGTTTCGGGTAAGGCGTTAGGGTTCGGGTTAGGGTTAGGGTTAGGGTTAAGGTTAGGGTTCGGGTTTGGGTTAGGGTTAGGTTTAGGGTTTGGTTTAGGGTTAGGGTTAGGGTTAGGGTTTGGTTTAGGGTTAGGGTTAGGGTTAGGGTTAGGGTTCGGGTTAGGGTTAGGGTTCGGGTTAGGGGTCGGGTTAGGGTTAGGGTTAGGGTTCGGGTTAGGGTTAGGGTTAGGGTTAGGGTTCAAGTTAGGGTTAGGGTTCTGGTTAGTGTTACGGTTAGGGTTCGGGTTCGGGTTAGGGTTAGGGTTCGGGTTCGGGTTAGGGTTAGGGTTCGTGTTAGGGTTCGGGTTAGGGTTAGGTTTAGTGTTAGGGTTCGGGTTCGGGGTTAGGGTTATGGTTAGTGATCGGGTTAGGGTTCGGGTTAGGGTTAGGGTTAGGTTTCGGGTTCGGTGTTAGGGTTAGGGTTAGGGTTCGTGTTAGGGTTCGGGTTAGGGTTAGGATTCGGGTAAGGGGTTATGGTTCGGGTTCGGGTTAGGGTTAGTGTTAGGGTTCCGGTTAAGGTTAGGGTTAGGGTTCGGGTTAGGGTTAGCGTTAGGGTTAGGGTTCGGGTTAGGGTTAGGGTTAGGGTTCGGGTTATGGTTCGGGTTCGGGTTAGGGTTAGGGTTAGGGTTAGGGTTAGGGTTCGGATTAGGGTTAGGGTTAGGGTTCCGGTTAGGGTTAGGGTTCGGGTTATTGTTCGGATTAGGGTTAGGGTTAGGGTTCGGATTAGGGTTAGTGGTAGGGTTCGGGTTAGGGTTCGGGTACGGGTTAGGATTAGGGTTAGGGTTAGGGTTAGGGTTCGGGTTAGGGTTAGGTTTAGGGTTAGGGTTCGGGTTCGGGGTTAGGGTTACCGTTCGTGTTAGGGTTAGGGTTATGGTTAGGGTTAGGGTTCGGGTTAGGGTTAGGTTTAGGGTTCGGGTTAGGGTTAGGATTAGGGTTAGGGTTAGGGTTATGGTTCGGGTTAGGGTTCGGGTTAGGGTTAGGGTTCGGGTTAGGTTTAGGGTTAGGGTTAGGGTTAGGGTTAGGATTCGGGTTCGGGTTAGGGTTAGGGTTAGGATTAAGGTTAGGTTTAGGGTTCGGATTAGTGTTAGGTGTAGGGTTCGGGTTAGGGTTCGGGTTCGGGTTCGGGATAGGGTTAGGGTTAGGGTTAGGGTTAGTGTTAGGGGTTAGGGTTAGGGTTAGGGTTCGGGTAGGGTTAGGGTTACGGTTAGGGTTAGGGTTCGGGTTAGGGTTAGGGTTCGGGTTAGTGTTAGGGTTAGGGTTCGGGTTAGGGTTAGGGTTAGGGTTATGGTTAGGTTTAGGGTTCGGGTTAGGGTTAGGGTTAGGGTTAGGGTTCGGGTTAGGGTTCGGGTTCGGGTTCGGGTTAGGGTTAGGGTTAGGGTTAGGGTTAGGGTTAGTGTTAGGGGTTAGGGTTAGGGTTAGGGTTCGGGTTAGGGTTAGGGTTACGGTTAGGGTTAGGGTTCGGGTTAGGGTTAGGGTTCGGGTTAGGGTTAGGGTTCGGGTTAGGGTTAGGGTTAGGGTTATGGTTAGGTTTAGGGTTCGGGTTAGGGTTAGGGTTAGGGTTAGGGTTCAGGTTAGGGTTACGGTTAGGGTTCGGGTTAGGGTTCGGTTTAGGGTTAGGATTAGCGTTAGGGTTCGGGGCAGGGTGAGGGTTAGGTTTAGGGTTCGGGTTAGGGTTAGGGTTAGGGTTATTGTTTGGTTTAGGGTTCGGGTTAGGGTTAGGGTTAGGGTTAGGGTTCGGGTTAGGGTTAGGGTTAGGGTTCGGGTTAGGGTTAGGGTTAGGGTTCGGTTTAGGGTTCGGGTTAGGGTTAGGATTAGGGTTAGGGTTCGGGGCAGGGTGAGGGTTAGGTTTAGGGTTCGGTTTAGGGTTATGGTTAGGGTTAATATTAGGGTTAGATTTCGGGTTAGGGTTAGGGTTAAGATTCGGGTTAGGATTAGGGTTAGGGTTAGGGTTAGGGTTCGCGTTAGGGTTCGGGTTAGGGGTCGGGTTTGGGTTAGGGTTAGGGTTCGGGTTAGGGTTAGGGTTAGGGTTAGGGTTCGGGTTAGTGTTAGGGTTTGGGTTAGGGTTAGGGTTAGGGTTCGGGTTCGGTTTAGGGTTTGGGTTGGGGATCGGGTTTAGGGTTAGGGTTAGGGTTCGGGTTAGGGTTCGGGTTAGGGTTAGGATTCGGGTAAGGGGTTATGGTTAGGGTTCGGTTTAGGGTTAGTGTTAGGGTTCCGGTTAAGTTTAGGGTGAGGGTTCGGGTTAGGGTTAGGGTTAGGGTTAGGGTTCGGGTTAGGGTTAGGGTTAGGGTTTGGGTTAGGGTTCGGGTTAGGGTTAGGGTTAGGGTTAGGGTTAGGGTTCCGGTTAGGGTTAGGGTTCGGGTTCGGGTTAGGGTTAGGGTTAGGGTTAGGGTTAGGGTTCGGATTAGGGTTAGGGGTAGGGTTCGGGTTAGGGTTCGGGTACGGGTTAGGATTAGGGTTAGGGTTAGTGTTAGGGTTCGGGTTAGGGTTAGGGTTAGGGTTAGGGTTAGGGGTTAGGGTTAGGGTTACCGTTCGGGTTAGGGTTAGGGTTAGGGTTAGGGTTAGGGTTCGGGTTAGGGTTAGGTTTAGGGTTCGGGTTAGGGTTAGGATTAGGGTTAGGGTTAGGGTTAGGGTTCGGGTTAGGGTTAGGGTTAGGGTTAGGGTTCGGGTTCGGGGTAAGGGTTAGGGTCAGGGTTCGGGTTAGGGTTCGGGTTAGGGTTAGGTTTCGGGTAAGGGGTTAGGGTTCGGGTTAGGGTTAGGGTTAGGGTTAGGGTTAGGGTTTGGGTTTGGGTTAGGGTTAGGTTTAGGGTTTGGTTTAGGGTTAGGGTTAGGGTTAGGGTTAGGGTTCGGGTTAGGGTTAGGGTTCGGGTTAGGGTTCGGGTTAGGGTTAGGGTTAGGGTTCGGGTTAGGTTTAGGGTTAGGGTTAGGGTTCAAGTTAGGTTTAGGGTTAGGGTTAGGGTTAGGGTTAGGGTTCGGGTTAGGGTTAGGGTTAGGGTTAGGATTCGGGTAAGGTGTTATGGTTCGGGTTCGGGTTAGGGTTAGTGTTAGGGTTCCGGTTAAGGTTAGGGTTAGGGTTCGGGTTAGGGTTAGGGTTAGGGTTAGGGTTCGGGTTAGGGTTAGGGTTAGGGTTCGGGTTAGGGTTCGGGATCGGGTTAGGGTTAGGGTTAGGGTTCCGGTTAGGGTTAGGGTTCGGGTTAGGGTTCGGGTTAGGGTTAGGGTTAGGGTTCGGGTTCAGGTTAGGGTTAGGGTTCGGGTTAGTTTTCGGGTTAGGGTTAGGGTTCGGGTTAGAGTTAGGGTTCGGTTTAGGGTTAGTGTTAGGGTTAGGAGGTAGGGTTAGGGTTAGGGTTCGGGTTCGGGTTCGGGTTAGGGTTAGGGTTAGGGGTTAGTGTTCGGGTTAGGGTTAGGGTTAGGGTTAGGGTTCGGGTTCGGGTTAGGGTTCGGGTTAGGGTTAGGGTTAGGGTTAGTGTTAGGGGTTAGGGTTAGGGTTAGGGTTCGGGTTCGGGTTAGGGTTAGGGTTAGGATTAAGGTTAGGGTTAGGGTTCGGATTAGTGTTAGGTGTAGGGTTCGGGTTAGGGTTCGGGTTCGGGTTCGGGTTAGGGTTAGGGTTAGGGTTAGGGTTAGCGTTAGGGTTAGTGTTAGGGGTTAGGGTTAGGGTTAGGGTTCGGGTTAGGGTTAGGTATACGGTTAGGGTTAGGGTTCGGGTTAGGGTTAGGGATCGGGTTAGGGTTCGGGTTAGGGTTAGGGTTAGGGTTCGGGTTAGGGTTAGGGTTAGGGTTCAGGTTAGGTTTAGGGTTCGGGTTAGGGTTAGGGTTAGGGTTAGGTTTCGGGTTAGGGTTATGGTTAGGTTTAGGGTTCGGGTTAGGGTTAGGGTTAGGGTTAGGATTCGGGTTAGGGTTAGGGTTAGGGTTCGGGTTAGGGTTCGGGTTAGGGTTAGGATTAGGGTTAGGGTTCGGTTTAGAGGTAGGGTTCGGGTTAGGGTTCGGGTACGGGTTAGGATTAGGGTTAGGGTTAGGGTTAGGGTTAGGGTTAGGGTTAGGGTTTAGGGTTAGGGTTACCGTTCGGTTTAGGGTTAGGGTTAGGGTTAGTGTTAGGGTTCGGGTTAGGGTTAGGTTTAGGGTTCGGGTTAGGGTTAGGATTAGGGTTAGGGTTAGGGTTAGGGTTCGGGTTAGGGTTAGGGTTAGGGTTAGGGTTCGGGTTCGGGGTTAAGGTTAGGGTTAGGGTTCGGGTTAGGGTTCGGGTTAGGGTTAGGTTTCGGGTAAGGCGTTAGGGTTCGGGTTAGGGTTAGGGTTAGGGTTAGGGTTAGGGTTCGGGTTTGGGTTAGGGTTAGGTTTAGGGTTTGGTTTAGGGTTAGGGTTAGGGTTAGGGTTTGGTTTAGGGTTAGGGTTAGGGTTAGGGTTAGGGTTAGGGTTCGGGTAAGGGTTAGGGTTCGGGTTAGGGGTCGGGTTAGGGTTAGGGTTAGGGTTCGGGTTAGGGTTAGGGTTAGGGTTAGGGTTCAAGTTAGGGTTAGGGTTCGGGTTAGTGTTACGGTTAGGGTTCGGGTTCGGGTTAGGGTTAGGGTTCGGGTTCGGGTTAGGGTTAGGGTTCGTGTTATGGTTCGGGTTAGGGTTAGGTTTAGTGTTAGGGTTCGGGTTCGGGGTTAGGGTTATGGTTAGTGTTCGGGTTAGGGTTCGGGTTAGGGTTAGGGTTAGGTTTCGGGTTCGGTGTTAGGGTTAGGGTTAGGGTTCGGGTTAGGGTTAGGATTCGGGTAAGGGGTTATGGTTCGGGTTCGGGTTAGGGTTAGTGTTAGGGTTCCGGTTAAGGTTAGGGTTAGGGTTCGGGTTAGGGTTAGGGTTAGGGTTAGGGTTAGGGTTCGGATTAGGGTTAGGGTTAGGGTTCCGGTTAGGGTTAGGGTTCGGGTTCGGGTTAGGGTTAGGGTTAGGGTTAGGGTTCGGATTAGGGTTAGGGGTAGGGTTTGGGTTAGGGTTCGGGTACGGGTTAGGATTAGGGTTAGGGTTAGGGTTAGGGTTCGGGTTAGGGTTAGGTTTAGGGTTAGGGTTCGGGTTCGGGGTTAGGGTTACCGTTCGTGTTAGGGTTAGGGTTAGGGTTAGGGTTAGGGTTCGGGTTAGGGTTAGGTTTAGGGTTCGGGTTAGGGTTAGGATTAGGGTTAGGGTTAGGGTTATGGTTCGGGTTAGGGTTCGGGTTAGGGTTAGGGTTCGGGTTAGGGTTAGGGTTAGGGTTAGGGTTAGGGTTAGGGTTAGGATTCGGGTTCGGGTTAGGGTTAGGGTTAGGATTAAGGTTAGGTTTAGGGTTCGGATTAGTGTTAGGTGTAGGGTTCGGGTTAGGGTTCGGGTTCGGGTTCGGGTTAGGGTTAGGGTTAGGGTTAGGGTTAGGGTTAGTGTTAGGGGTTAGGGTTAGGGTTAGGGTTCGGGTTAGGGTTAGGGTTCGGGTTAGGGTTAGGGTTAGGGTTCGGGTTAGGGTTCGGGTTAGGGTTAGGATTAGGGTTAGGGTTCGGGGCAGGGTGAGGGTTAGGTTTAGGGTTCGGTTTAGGGTTATGGTTAGGGTTAATATTAGGGTTAGATTTCGGGTTAGGGTTAGGGTTAAGATTCGGGTTAGGATTAGGGTTAGGGTTAGGGTTAGGGTTCGCGTTAGGGTTCGGGTTAGGGGTCGGGTTAGGGTTAGGGTTAGGGTTCGGGTTAGGGTTAGGGTTACGTTTAGGGTTCGGGTTAGTGTTAGGGTTTGGGTTAGGGTTAGGGTTAGGGTTCGGGTTCGGTTTAGGGTTAGGGTTCGGGATCGGGGTTAGGGTTAGGGTTAGGGTTCGGGTTAGGGTTCGGGTTAGGGTTAGGATTCGGGTAAGTTGTTATGGTTCGGGTTCGGGTTAGGGTTAGTGTTAGGGTTCCGGTTAAGGTTAGGGTTAGGGTTCGGGTTCGGGTTAGGGTTAGGGTTAGGGTTCGGGTTAGGGTTAGGGTTAGGGTTAGGGTTCGGGTTAGGGTTCGGGTTCGGGTTAGGGTTTAGGGTTAGGATTAAGGTTAGGTTTAGGTTTCGGATTAGTGTTAGGTGTAGGGTTCGGGTTAGGGTTCGGGTTCGGGTTCGGGTTAGGGTTAGGGTTAGGGTTAGTGTTAGGGGTTAGGGTTAGGGTTAGGGTTCGGGTTAGGGTTAGGGTTCGGGTTAGGGTTAGGGTTAGGGTTCGGGTTAGGGTTCGGGTTAGGGTTAGGATTAGGGTTAGGGTTCGGGGCAGGGTGAGGGTTAGGTTTAGGGTTCGGTTTAGGGTTATGGTTAGGGTTAATATTAGGGTTAGATTTCGGGTTAGGGTTAGGGTTAAGATTCGGGTTAGGATTAGGGTTAGGGTTAGGGTTAGGGTTCGCGTTAGGGTTCGGGTTAGGGGTCGGGTTAGGGTTAGGGTTAGGGTTCGGGTTAGGGTTAGGGTTACGGTTAGGGTTCGGGTTAGTGTTAGGGTTTGGGTTAGGGTTAGGGTTAGGGTTCGGGTTCGGTTTAGGGTTAGGGTTCGGGATCGGGGTTAGGGTTAGGGTTAGGGTTCGGGTTAGGGTTCGGGTTAGGGTTAGGATTCGGGTAAGTTGTTATGGTTCGGGTTCGGGTTAGGGTTAGTGTTAGGGTTCCGGTTAAGGTTAGGGTTAGGGTTCGGGTTCGGTTTAGGGTTAGGGTTAGGGTTCGGGTTAGGGTTAGGGTTAGGGTTAGGGTTCGGGTTAGGGTTCGGGTTCGGGTTAGGGTTTAGGGTTAGGGTTAGGGTTCCGGTTAGGGTTAGGGTTCAGGTTAGGGTTCGGGTTAGGGTTAGGGTTAGGGTTCGGGTTCAGGTTAGGGTTAGGGTTCGGGTTAGTTTTCGGGTTAGGGTTAGGGTTCGGGTTAGAGTTAGGGTTCGGTTTAGGGTTAGTGTTAGGTTTAGGAGGTAGGGTTAGGGTTAGGGTTCGGGTTAGGGTTAGGGTTAGGGTTAGGGTTAGGGGTTAGGGTTCGGGTTCGGGTTAGGGTTAGGGTTAGGGTTCGGGTTCGGGTTAGGGTTCGGGTTAGGGTTAGGGTTAGGGTTAGTGTTAGGGGTTAGGGTTAGGGTTAGGGTTCGTGTTCGGGTTAGGGTTAGGGTTAGGATTAAGGTTAGGGTTAGGGTTCGGATTAGTGTTAGGTGTAGGGTTCGGGTTAGGGTTCGGGTTCGGGTTCGGGTTAGGGTTAGGGTTAGGCTTAGCGTTAGGGTTAGTGTTAGGGGTTAGGGTTAGGGTTCGGGTTAGGGTTAGGTATACGGTTAGGGTTAGGGTTCGGGTTAGGGTTAGGGATCGGGTTAGGGTTCGGGTTAGGGTTAGGGTTAGGGTTCGGGTTAGGGTTAGGGTTAGGGTTCAGGTTAGGTTTAGGGTTCGGGTTAGGGTTAGGGTTAGGGTTAGGGTTCGGGTTAGGGTTATGGTTAGGTTTAGGGTTCGGGTTAGGGTTAGGGTTAGGGTTAGGATTCGGGTTAGGGTTAGGGTTAGGGTTCGGGTTAGGGTTCGGGTTAGGGTTAGGATTAGGGTTAGGGTTCGGGTTAGGGGTAGGGTTCGGGTTAGGGTTCGGGTACGGGTTAGGATTAGGGTTAGGTTAGGGTTAGGTTTCGGGTTAGGGTTAGGGTTAGGGTTAGGGTTAGGGTTTAGGGTTAGGGTTACCGTTCGGGTTAGGGTTAGGGTTAGGGTTAGTGTTAGGGTTCTGGTTAGGGTTAGGTTTAGGGTTCGGGTTAGGGTTAGGATTAGGGTTAGGGTTAGGGTTAGGGTTCGGGTTAGGGTTAGGGTTAGGGTTAGGGTTCGGGTTCGGGGTTAAGGTTAGGGTTAGGGTTCGGGTTAGGGTTCGGGTTAGGGTTAGGTTTCGGGTAAGGCGTTAGGGTTCGGGTTAGGGTTAGGGTTAGGGTTAAGGTTAGGGTTCGGGTTTGGGTTAGGGTTAGGTTTAGGGTTTGGTTTAGGGTTAGGGTTAGGGTTAGGGTTTGGTTTAGGGTTAGGGTTAGGGTTAGGGTTAGGGTTCGGGTTAGGGTTAGGGTTCGGGTTAGGGGTCGGGTTAGGGTTAGGGTTAGGGTTCGGGTTAGGGTTAGGGTTAGGGTTAGGGTTCAAGTTAGGGTTAGGGTTCTGGTTAGTGTTACGGTTAGGGTTCGGGTTCGGGTTAGGGTTAGGGTTCGGGTTCGGGTTAGGGTTAGGGTTCGTGTTAGGGTTCGGGTTAGGGTTAGGTTTAGTGTTAGGGTTCGGGTTCGGGGTTAGGGTTATGGTTAGTGATCGGGTTAGGGTTCGGGTTAGGGTTAGGGTTAGGTTTCGGGTTCGGTGTTAGGGTTAGGGTTAGGGTTCGTGTTAGGGTTCGGGTTAGGGTTAGGATTCGGGTAAGGGGTTATGGTTCGGGTTCGGGTTAGGGTTAGTGTTAGGGTTCCGGTTAAGGTTAGGGTTAGGGTTCGGGTTAGGGTTAGCGTTAGGGTTAGGGTTCGGGTTAGGGTTAGGGTTAGGGTTCGGGTTAGGGTTCGGGTTCGGGTTAGGGTTAGGGTTAGGGTTAGGGTTAGGGTTCGGATTAGGGTTAGGGTTAGGGTTCCGGTTAGGGTTAGGGTTCGGGTTATTGTTCGGATTAGGGTTAGGGTTAGGGTTCGGATTAGGGTTAGGGGTAGGGTTCGGGTTAGGGTTCGGGTACGGGTTAGGATTAGGGTTAGGGTTAGGGTTAGGGTTCGGGTTAGGGTTAGGTTTAGGGTTAGGGTTCGGGTTCGGGGTTAGGGTTACCGTTCGTGTTAGGGTTAGGGTTATGGTTAGGGTTAGGGTTCGGGTTAGGGTTAGGTTTAGGGTTCGGGTTAGGGTTAGGATTAGGGTTAGGGTTAGGGTTATGGTTCGGGTTAGGGTTCGGGTTAGGGTTAGGGTTCGGGTTAGGTTTAGGGTTAGGGTTAGGGTTAGGGTTAGGATTCGGGTTCGGGTTAGGGTTAGGGTTAGGATTAAGGTTAGGTTTAGGGTTCGGATTAGTGTTAGGTGTAGGGTTCGGGTTAGGGTTCGGGTTCGGGTTCGGGATAGGGTTAGGGTTAGGGTTAGGGTTAGTGTTAGGGGTTAGGGTTAGGGTTAGGGTTCGGGTAGGGTTAGGGTTACGGTTAGGGTTAGGGTTCGGGTTAGGGTTAGGGTTCGGGTTAGTGTTAGGGTTAGGGTTCGGGTTAGGGTTAGGGTTAGGGTTATGGTTAGGTTTAGGGTTCGGGTTAGGGTTAGGGTTAGGGTTAGGGTTCGGGTTAGGGTTCGGGTTCGGGTTCGGGTTAGGGTTAGGGTTAGGGTTAGGGTTAGGGTTAGTGTTAGGGGTTAGGGTTAGGGTTAGGGTTCGGGTTAGGGTTAGGGTTACGGTTAGGGTTAGGGTTCGGGTTAGGGTTAGGGTTCGGGTTAGGGTTAGGGTTCGGGTTAGGGTTAGGGTTAGGGTTATGGTTAGGTTTAGGGTTCGGGTTAGGGTTAGGGTTAGGGTTAGGGTTCAGGTTAGGGTTACGGTTAGGGTTCGGGTTAGGGTTCGGTTTAGGGTTAGGATTAGCGTTAGGGTTCGGGGCAGGGTGAGGGTTAGGTTTAGGGTTCGGGTTAGGGTTAGGGTTAGGGTTATTGTTTGGTTTAGGGTTCGGGTTAGGGTTAGGGTTAGGGTTAGGGTTCGGGTTAGGGTTAGGGTTAGGGTTCGGGTTAGGGTTAGGGTTAGGGTTCGGTTTAGGGTTCGGGTTAGGGTTAGGATTAGGGTTAGGGTTCGGGGCAGGGTGAGGGTTAGGTTTAGGGTTCGGTTTAGGGTTATGGTTAGGGTTAATATTAGGGTTAGATTTCGGGTTAGGGTTAGGGTTAAGATTCGGGTTAGGATTAGTGTTAGGGTTAGGGTTAGGGTTCGCGTTAGGGTTCGGGTTAGGGGTCGGGTTTGGGTTAGGGTTAGGGTTCGGGTTAGGGTTAGGGTTAGGGTTAGGGTTCGGGTTAGTGTTAGGGTTTGGGTTAGGGTTAGGGTTAGGGTTCGGGTTCGGTTTAGGGTTTGGGTTGGGGATCGGGTTTAGGGTTAGGGTTAGGGTTCGGGTTAGGGTTCGGTTTAGGGTTAGGATTCGGGTAAGGGGTTATGGTTAGGGTTCGGTTTAGGGTTAGTGTTAGGGTTCCGGTTAAGTTTAGGGTGAGGGTTCGGGTTAGGGTAAGGGTTAGGTTTAGGGTTCGGGTTAGGGTTAGGGTTAGGGTTTGGGTTAGGGTTCGGGTTAGGGTTAGGGTTAGGGTTAGGGTTAGGGTTCCGGTTAGGGTTAGGGTTCGGGTTCGGGTTAGGGTTAGGGTTAGGGTTAGGGTTAGGGTTCGGATTAGGGTTAGGGGTAGGGTTCGGGTTAGGGTTCGGGTACGGGTTAGGATTAGGGTTAGGGTTAGTGTTAGGGTTCGGGTTAGGGTTAGGGTTAGGGTTAGGGTTAGGGGTTAGGGTTAGGGTTACCGTTCGGGTTAGGGTTAGGGTTAGGGTTAGGGTTAGGGTTCGGGTTAGGGTTAGGTTTAGGGTTCGGGTTAGGGTTAGGATTAGGGTTAGGGTTAGGGTTAGGGTTCGGGTTAGGGTTAGGGTTAGGGTTAGGGTTCGGGTTCGGGGTAAGGGTTAGGGTCAGGGTTCGGGTTAGGGTTCGGGTTAGGGTTAGGTTTCGGGTAAGGGGTTAGGGTTCGGGTTAGGGTTAGGGTTAGGGTTAGGGTTAGGGTTTGGGTTTGGGTTAGGGTTAGGTTTAGGGTTTGGTTTAGGGTTAGGGTTAGGGTTAGGGTTAGGGTTCGGGTTAGGGTTAGGGTTCGGGTTAGGGTTCGGGTTAGGGTTAGGGTTAGGGTTCGGGTTAGGTTTAGGGTTAGGGTTAGGGTTCAAGTTAGGTTTAGGGTTAGGGTTAGGGTTAGGGTTAGGGTTCGGGTTAGGGTTAGGGTTAGGGTTACGGTTCAAGTTAGGGTTAGGGTTCGGGTTAGTGTTACGGTTAGGGTTCGGGTTCGGGTTAGGGTTAGGGTTCGTGTTCGGGTTAGGGTTAGGGTTCGGGTTAGGGTTTGGGTTAGGGTTAGGTTTAGGGTTAGGGTTTGGGTTCGGGGTTAGGGTTATGGTTAGGGATCGGGTTAGGGTTCGGGTTAGGGTTAGGGTTAGGGTTCGGGTTCGGTGTTAGGGTTAGGGTTAGGGTTCGGGTTAGGGTTCGGGTTAGGGTTAGGATTCGGGTAAGGGGTTATGGTTCGGGTTCGGGTTAGGGTTAGTGTTAGGGTTCCGGTTAAGGTTAGGGTTAGGGTTCGGTTTAGGGTTAGGGTTAGGGTTAGGGTTCCGGTTAGGTTTAGGGTTAGGGTTCGGGTTAGGGTTCGGGTTAGGGTTAGGGTTAGGGTTAGGGTTAGGGTTCCGGTTAGGGTTAGGGTTCGGGTTAGGGTTAGGGTTAGGGTTAGGGTTAGGGTTCGGATTAGGTTAGGGGTAGGGTTCGGGTTAGGGTTCGGGTACGGGTTAGGATTAGGGTTAGGGTTAGGGTTAGGGTTCGGGTTAGGGTTAGGGTTAGGGTTAGGGGTTAGGGTTAGGGTTACCGTTCGTGTTAGGGTTAGGGTTAGGGTTAGGGTTCGGGTTAGGGTTAGGTTTAGGGTTCGGGTTAGGGTTAGGATTAGGGTTAGGGTTAGGGTTAGGGTTCGGGTTAGGGTTCGGGTTAGGGTTAGGGTTCGGGTTAGGGTTAGGGTTAGGGTTAGGGTTAGGATTCGGGTTCGGGTTAGGGTTAGGGTTAGGATTAAGGTTAGGGTTTGGGTTCGGATTAGTGTTAGGTGTAGGGTTCGGGTTAGGGTTCGGGTTCGGGTTCGGGTTAGGGTTAGGGTTAGGGTTAGGGTTAGTGTTAGGGGTTAGGGTTAGGGTTAGGGTTCGGGTTAGGGTTAGGGTTACGGTTAGGGTTAGGGTTCGGTTTAGGGTTAGGGTTCCGGTTAGTGTTAGGGTTAGGGTTCGGGTTAGGGTTAGGGTTAGGGTTATGGTTAGGTTTAGGGTTCGGGTTAGGGTTAGGGTTAGGGTTAGGGTTCGTGTTAGGGTTAGGGTTAGGGTTCGGGTTAGGGTTCGGGTTAGGGTTAGGATTAGGGTTAGGGTTCGGGGCAGGGTGAAGGTTAGGTTTAGGGTTCGGTTTAGGGTTATGGTTAGGGTTAATATTAGGGTTAGATTTCGGGTTAGGGTTAGGGTTAAGATTCGGGTTAGGATTAGGGTTAGGGTTAGGGTTAGGGTTCGCGTTAGGGTTCGGGTTAGGGGTCGGGTTAGGGTTAGGGTTAGGGTTCGGGTTAGGGTTAGGGTTAGGGTTAGGGTTCGGGTTAGTGTGAGGGTTTGGTTTAGGGTTAGGGTTAGGGTTCGGGTTCGGTTTAGGGTTAGGGTTCGGGATCGTGGTTAGGGTTAGGGTTAGGGTTCGGGTTAGGGTTCGGGTTAGGGTTAGGATTCGGGTAAGGTGTTATGGTTCGGGTTCGGGTTAGGGTTAGTGTTAGGGTTCCGGTTAAGGTTAGGGTTAGGGTTCGGGTTAGGTTTAGGGTTAGGGTTAGGGTTCGGGTTAGGGTTTGGGTTAGGGTTCGGGTTAGGGTTAGGGTTAGGGTTAGGGTTAGGGTTAGGGTTAGGGTTCCGGTTAGGGTTAGAGTTCTGGTTAGGGTTAGGGTTAGGGTTAGGGTTAGGGTTCGGATTAGGGTTAGGGGTAGGGTTCGGGTTAGGGTTCGGGTACGGTTTAGGATTAGGGTTAGGGTTAGGGTTAGGGTTAGGGTTCGGGATAGGGTTAGGGTTAGGGTTAGGGTTAGGGGTTAGGGTTAGGGTTACCGTTCGGGTTAGGGTTAGGGTTAGGGTTAGGGTTAGGGTTCGGGTTAGGGTTAGGTTTAGGGTTCGGGTTAGGGTTAGGATTAGGGTTAGGGTTAGGTTTAGGGTTCGGGTTAGGGTTAGGGTTAGGGTTAGGGTTCGGGTTCGGGGTTAGGGTTAGGGTTAGGGTTCGGGTTAGGGTTCGGGTTAGGGTTAGGTTTCGGGTAAGGTGTTAGGGTTCGGGTTAGGGTTAGGGTTAGGGTTATGGTTAGGGCTCGGGTTTGGGTTAGGGTTATGTTTAGGGTTTGGTTTAGGGTTAGGGTTAGGGTTAGGGTTAGGGTTAGGGTTCGGCTTAGGGTTAGGGTTCGGGTTAGGGGTCGGGTTAGGGTTAGGGTTAGGGTTCGGGTTAGGGTTAGGGTTAGGGTTACGGTTCAAGTTAGGGTTAGGGTTCGGGTTAGTGTTACGGTTAGGGTTCGGGTTCGGGTTAGGGTTAGGGTTCGGGTTCGGGTTAGGGTTAGGGTTCGGGTTAGGGTTCGGGTTAGGGTTAGGTTTAGGGTTAGGGTTCGGGTTCGGGGTTAGGGTTATGGTTAGGGATCGGTTTAGGGTTCGGGTTAGGGTTAGGGTTAGGGTTCGGGTTCGGTGTTAGGGTTAGGGTTAGGGTTCGGGTTAGGGTTCGGGTTAGGGTTAGGATTCGGGTAAGGGGTTATGGTTCGGGTTCGGGTTAGGGTTAGTGTTAGGGTTCCGGTTAAGGTTAGGGTTAGGGTTCGGGTTAGGGTTAGGGTTAGGGTTAGGGTTCGGGTTAGGGTTAGGGTTAGGGTTCGGGTTAGGGTTCGGGTTAGGGTTAGGGTTAGGGTTAGGGTTAGGGTTCCGGTTAGGGTTAGGGTTCGGGTTCGGGTTAGGGTTAGGGTTAGGGTTAGGGTTAGGGTTCGGATTAGGGTTAGGGGTAGGGTTCGGGTTAGGGTTCGGGTACGGGTTAGGATTAGGGTTAGGGTTAGTGTTAGGGTTCGGGTTAGGGTTAGGGTTAGGGTTAGGGTTAGGGGTTAGGGTTAGGGTTACCGTTCGGGTTAGGGTTAGGGTTAGGGTTAGGGTTAGGGTTCGGGTTAGGGTTAGGTTTAGGGTTCGGGTTAGGGTTAGGATTAGGGTTAGGGTTAGGGTTAGGGTTTGGGTTAGGGTTAGGGTTAGGGTTAGGGTTCGGGTTCGGGGTAAGGGTTAGGGTCAGGGTTCGGGTTAGGGCTCGGGTTAGGGTTAGGTTTCGGGTAAGGGGTTAGGGTTCGGGTTAGGGTTAGGGTTAGGGTTAGGGTTTGGGTTTGGGTTAGGGTTAGGTTTAGGGTTTGGTTTAGGGTTAGGGTTAGGGTTAGGGTTAGGGTTCGGGTTAGGGTTAGGGTTCGGGTTAGGGTTCGGGTTAGGGTTAGGGTTAGGGTTCGGGTTAGGTTTAGGGTTAGGGTTAGGGTTCAAGTTAGGTTTAGGGTTAGGGTTAGGGTTAGGGTTAGGGTTAGGGTTAGGGTTCGGGTTAGGATTAGGGTTAGGGTTACGGTTCAAGTTAGGGTTAGGGTTCGGGTTAGTGTTACGGTTAGGGTTCGGGTTCGGGTTAGGGTTAGGGTTCGTGTTCGGGTTAGGGTTAGGGTTCGGGTTAGGGTTCGGGTTAGGGTTAGGTTTAGGGTTAGGGTTCGGGTTCGGGGTTAGGGTTATGGTTAGGGATCGGGTTAGGGTTCGGGTTAGGGTTAGGGTTAGGGTTCGGGTTCGGTGTTAGGGTTAGGGTTAGGGTTCGGGTTAGGGTTCGGGTAGGGTTAGGATTCGGGTAAGGGGTTATGGTTCGGGTTCGGGTTAGGGTTAGTGTTAGGGTTCCGGTTAAGGTTAGGGTTAGGGTTCGGTTTAGGGTTAGGGTTAGGGTTAGGGTTCGGGTTAGGTTTAGGGTTAGGGTTCGGGTTAGGGTTCGGGTTAGGGTTAGGGTTAGGGTTAGGGTTAGGGTTCCGGTTAGGGTTAGGGTTCGGGTTAGGGTTAGGGTTAGGGTTAGGGTTAGGGTTCGGATTAGGTTAGGGGTAGGGTTCGGGTTAGGGTTCGGGTACGGGTTAGGATTAGGGTTAGGGTTAGGGTTAGGGTTCGGGTTAGGGTTAGGGTTAGGGTTCGGGTTAGGGTTCGGGTTAGGGTTAGGGTTCGGGTTAGGGTTAGGGTTAGGGTTAGGGTTAGGATTCGGGTTCGGGTTAGGGTTAGGGTTAGGATTAAGGTTAGGGTTTGGGTTCGGATTAGTGTTAGGTGTAGGGTTCGGGTTAGGGTTCGGGTTCGGGTTCGGGTTAGGGTTAGGGTTAGGGTTAGGGTTAGTGTTAGGGGTTAGGGTTAGGGTTAGGGTTCGGGTTAGGGTTAGGGTTACGGTTAGGGTTAGGGTTCGGTTTAGGGTTAGGGTTCGGGTTAGTGTTAGGGTTAGGGTTCGGGTTAGGGTTAGGGTTAGGGTTATGGTTAGGTTTAGGGTTCGGGTTAGGGTTAGGGTTAGGGTTAGGGTTCGGGTTAGGGTTAGGGTTAGGGTTCGGGTTAGGGTTCGGGTTAGGGTTAGGATTAGGGTTAGGGTTCGGGGCAGGGTGAGGGTTAGGTTTAGGGTTCGGTTTAGGGTTATGGTTAGGGTTAATATTAGGGTTAGATTTCGGGTTAGGGTTAGGGTTAAGATTCGGGTTAGGATTAGGGTTAGGGTTAGGGTTAGGGTTCGCGTTAGGGTTCGGGTTAGGGGTCGGGTTAGGGTTAGGGTTAGGGTTCGGGTTAGGGTTAGGGTTAGGGTTAGGGTTCGGGTTAGTGTTAGGGTTTGGTTTAGGGTTAGGGTTAGGGTTCGGGTTCGGTTTAGGGTTAGGGTTCGGGATCGTGGTTAGGGTTAGGGTTAGGGTTCGGGTTAGGGTTCGGGTTAGGGTTAGGATTCGGGTAAGGTGTTATGGTTCGGGTTCGGGTTAGGGTTAGTGTTAGGGTTCCGGTTAAGGTTAGGGTTAGGGTTCGGGTTAGGTTTAGGGTTAGGGTTAGGGTTCGGGTTAGGGTTTGGGTTAGGGTTCGGGTTAGGGTTCCGGTTAGGGTTAGGGTTAGGGTTAGGTTTAGGGTTCCGGTTAGGGTTAGAGTTCTGGTTAGGGTTAGGTTTAGGGTTAGGGTTAGGGTTCGGATTAGGGTTAGGGGTAGGGTTCGGGTTTTGGTTCGGGTACGGTTTAGGATTAGGGTTAGGGTTAGGGTTAGGGTTAGGGTTCGGGATAGGGTTAGGGTTAGGGTTAGGGTTAGGGGTTAGGGTTAGGGTTACCGTTCGGGTTAGGGTTAGGGTTAGGGTTAGGGTTAGGGTTCGGGTTAGGGTTAGGTTTAGGGTTCGGGTTAGGGTTAGGATTAGGGTTAGGGTTAGGTTTAGGGTTCGGGTTAGGGTTAGGGTTAGGGTTAGGGTTCGGGTTCGGGGTTAGGGTTAGGGTTAGGGTTCGGGTTAGGGTTCGGGTTAGGGTTAGGTTTCGGGTAAGGTGTTAGGGTTCGGGTTAGGGTTAGGGTTAGGGTTATGGTTAGGGCTCGGGTTTGGGTTAGGGTTATGTTTAGGGTTTGGTTTAGGGTTAGGGTTAGGGTTAGGGTTAGTGTTCGGGTTAGGGTTAGGGTTCGGGTTAGGGGTCGGGTTAGGGTTAGGGTTAGGGTTCGGGTTAGGGTTAGGGTTAGGGTTACGGTTCAAGTTAGGGTTAGGGTTCGGGTTAGTGTTACGGTTAGGGTTCGGGTTCGGGTTAGGGTTAGGGTTCGGGTTCGGGTTAGGGTTAGGGTTCGGGTTAGGGTTCGGGTTAGGGTTAGGTTTAGGGTTAGGGTTCGGGTTCGGGGTTAGGCTTATGGTTAGGGATCGGGTTAGGGTTCGGGTTAGGGTTAGGGTTAGGGTTCGGGTTCGGTGTTAGGGTTAGGGTTAGGGTTCGGGTTAGGGTTCGGGTTAGGGTTAGGATTCGGGTAAGGGGTTATGGTTCGGGTTCGGGTTAGGGTTAGTGTTAGGGTTCCGGTTAAGGTTAGGGTTAGGGTTCGGGTTACGGTTAGGGTTAGTGTTAGGTTCGGGTTAGGTTTAGGGTTAGGGTTCGGGTTAGGGTTAGGGTTAGGGTTAGGGTTCGGATTAGGTTTAGGTGTAGGGTTCGGGTTAGGGTTCGGGTTCGGGTTCGGATTAGGGTTAGGGTTAGGGTTAGGGTTCGGGTTAGGGTTAGGGTTAGGGTTAGGGTTAGGGGTTAGGGTTAGGGTTACCGTTCGTGTTAGGGTTAGGGTTAGGGTTAGGGTTAGGGTTCGGGTTAGGGTTAGGTTTAGGGTTTGGGTTAGGGTTAGGATTAGTGTTAGGGTTAGGGTTAGGGTTCGGGTTAGGGTTAGGGTTAGGGTTAGGGTTCGGGTTCGGGGTTAGGGTTAGGGTTAGGGTTCGGGTTAGGGTTCGGTTTAGGGTTAGGTTTCGGGTAAGGGGTTAGGGTTCGGTTTAGGGTTAGGGTTAGGGTTAGGGTTAGGGTTCGGGTTTGGGTTAGGGTTAGGTTTAGGGTTAGGTTTCGGGTAAGGGGTTAGGGTTCGGTTTAGGGTTAGTGTTAGGGTTAGGGTTAGGGTTAGGTTTCGGGTTAGGGTTAGGGTTCAGGTTAGGGGTCGGGTTAGGGTTAGGGTTAGGGTTCGGGTTAGGGTTAGGGTTAGGGTTAGGGTTCAAGTTAGGGTTAGGTTTCGGGTTAGTGTTAGGGTTAGGGTTCGGGTTCCGGTTAGGGTTAGGGTTCGGGTTCGGTTTAGGGTTAGGGTTCGGGTTAGGGTTCGGGTTAGGGTTAGGTTTAGGGTTAGGGTTCGGTTCGGTGTTAGGGTTATGGTTAGGGATCGGGTTAGGGTTCGGGTTAGGGTTAGGATTCGGGTAAGGGGTTAGGGTTCGGGTTCGGGTTAGGTTTAGGTTTAGGGTTCCGGTTAAGGTTAGGGTTAGGGTTCTGTTTAGGGTTAGGGTTAGGTTTAGGTTTAGGGTTCGGGTTAGGGTTAGGGTTAGTGTTCGGGTTAGGGTTCGGTTTAGGGTTAGGGTTAGGGTTAGGGTTAGGGTTAGGGTTAGGGTTCGGATTAGGGTTAGGGGTAGGGTTCGGGTTAGGGTTCGGTTTCGGGTTAGGGTTAGGGTTAGGGTTAAGGTTAGGGTTAGGGTTCGGGTTAGGGTTAGGTTTAGGTTTAGGGTTAGGGGTTAGGGGTAGGGTTACCTTTCGGGTTAGGGTTAGGGTTAGGGTTAGGGTTAGGGTTAGGGTTAGTGTTAGGTTTAGGGTTAGGGTTCGGGTTAGGGTTAGGGTTATGGTTAGTGTTAGGGTTCGGGTTAGGGTTCGGGTTCGGGTTAGTGTTAGGGTTTAGTGTTCAGGTTAGGGTTAGGGTTAGGGATCGGGTTACGTTCGGGTTAGGGTTAGGGTTAGTGTTCGGGTTAGGGTTAGGGTTAGGGTTCAGGTTCGGGTTAGGGTTAGGGTTCGGGTTAGTGTTAGGGTTAGGGTTCGGGTTAGGGTTAGGGTTAGGGTTATGGTTAGGTTTAGGGTTCGGGTTAGGGTTAGGGTTAGGGTTAGGGTTCGGGTTAGGGTTAGGGTTAGGGTTCGGGTTAGGGTTCGGGTTAGGGTTAGGGTTAGGATTAGGGTTAGGGTTCGGGGCAGGGTGAGGGTTAGGTTTAGGGTTCGGTTTAGGGTTATGGTTAGGGTTAATATTAGGGTTAGATTTCGGGTTAGGGTTAGGGTTAAGGTTCGGGTTAGGATTAGGGTTAGGGTTAGGGTTCGGGTTCGCGTTAGGGTTCGGGTTAGGGGTCGGGTTAGGGTTAGGGTTAGGGTTCGGGTTAGGGTTAGGGTTAGGGTTAGGGTTCGGGTTAGTGTTAGGGTTTGGGTTAGGGTTAGGGTTAGGGTTCGGGTTCGGTTTAGGGTTAGGGTTCGGGATCGGGGTTAGGGTTAGGGTTAGGGTTCGGGTTAGGGTTCGGGTTAGGGTTAGGATTCGGGTAAGGGGTTATGGTTCGGGTTCGGGTTAGGGTTAGGGTTCGGGTTCGGGTTAGGGTTAGGGTTCGGGTTAGGGTTCGGGTTAGGGTTCGGTTTAGGGTTAGGGTTCGGGTTCGGGGTTAGGGTTATGGTTAGGGATCGGGTTAGGGTTCGGGTTAGGGTTAGGGTTAGGGTTCGGGTTCGGTGTTAGGGTTAGGGTTAGGGTTCGGGTTAGGGTTCGGGTTAGGGTTAGGATTCGGGTAAGGGGTTATGGTTCGGGTTCGGGTTAGGGTTAGTGTTAGGGTTCCGGTTAAGGTTAGGGTTAGGGTTCGGGTTAGGGTTAGGGTTAGGGTTAGGTTCGGGTTAGGGTTAGGGTTAGGGTTCGGGTTAGGGTTCGGGTTAGGGTTAGGGTTAGGGTTAGGGTTAGGGTTCCGGTTAGGGTTAGGGTTCGGGTTAGGGTTAGGGTTAGGGTTAGGGTTAGGGTTCGGATTAGGTTTAGGGGTAGGGTTCGGATTAGGGTTCGGGTACGGGTTAGGATTAGGGTTAGGATTAGGGTTAGGGTTCGGGTTAGGGATAGGGTTAGGGTTAGGGTTAGGGGTTAGGGTTAGGGTTACCGTTCGTGTTAGGGTTAGGGTTAGGGTTAGGGTTTGGGTTCGGGTTAGGGTTAGGTTTAGGGTTTTTGTTAGGGTTAGGATTAGGGTTAGGGTTAGGGTTAGGGTTCGGGTTTGGGTTAGGGTTAGGGTTAGGGTTAGGGTTCGGGTTCGGGGTTAGGGTTAGGGTTAGGGTTCGGGTTAGGGTTCGGGTTAGGGTTAGGTTTCGGGTAAGGGGTTAGGGTTCGGGTTAGGGTTAGGGTTAGGGTTAGGGTTCGGGTTTGGGTTAGGGTTAGGTTTAGGGTTTGGTTTAGGGTTAGGGTTAGGGTTAGGGTTAGGGTTAGGTTTCGGGTTAGGGTTAGGGTTCAGGTTAGGGGTCGGGTTAGGGTTAGGGTTAGTGTTCGGGTTAGGGTTAGGGTTAGGGTTAGGGTTAGGGTTAGGGTTCGGGGTTAGGGTTAGTGTTAGGGTTCGGGTTAGGGTTCGGTTTAGGGTTACGATTCGGGTAAGGCGTTAGGGTTCGGGTTAGGGTTAGGGTTAGGGTTAGGGTTAGGGTTCGGGTTTGGGTTTGGGTTAGGTTTAGGGTTTGGTTTAGGGTTAGGGTTAGGGTTAGGGTTAGGGTTCGGGTTAGGGTTAGGGTTCGGGTTAGGGGTCGGGTTAGGGTTAGGGTTAGGGTTCGGGTTAGGGTTAGGGTTAGGGTTAGGGTTCAAGTTAGGGTTAGGGTTCGGGTTAGTGTTACGGTTAGGGTTCGGGTTCGGGTTAGGGTTAGGGTTCGGTTTCGGGTTAGGGTTAGGGTTCGTGTTAGGGTTCGGGTTAGGGTTAGGTTTAGGGTTAGGGTTCGGGTTCGGGGTTAGGGTTATGGTTAGGGATCGGGTTATGGTTCGGGTTAGGGTTAGGGTTAGGGTTCGGCTTCGGTGTTAGGGTTAGGGTTAGGGTTCGGGTTAGGGTTCGGGTTAGGGTTAGGATTCGGGTAAGGGGTTATGGTTCGGGTTCGGGTTAGGGTTAGTGTTAGGGTTCCGGTTAAGGTTAGGGTTAGGGTTCGGGTTAGGGTTAGGGTTAGTGTTAGGGTTCGGGTTAGGGTTAGGGTTCGGGTTAGGGTTCGGGTTAGGTTTAGGGTTAGGGTTACGGTTAGGGTTCCGGTTAGGGTTAGGGTTCAGGTTAGGGTTAGGGTTAGGGTTAGGGTTAGGGTTCGGATTAGGGTTAGGGGTAGGGTTCGGGTTAGGGTTCGGGTACGGGTTAGGATTAGGGTTAGGGTTAGGGTTAGGGTTCGGGTTAGGGTTAGGGTCAGGTTTCGGGTTAGGGTTAGGGTTAGGGTTACCGTTCGTGTTAGGGTTAGGGTTAGGGTTAGGGTTAGGGTTCGGTTTAGGGTTAGGTTTAGGGTTCGGGTTAGGGTTAGGATTAGGGTTAGGGTTAGGGTTATGGTTCGGGTTAGGGTTCGGGTTAGGGTTAGGGTTCGGGTTAGGGTTAGCGTTAGGGTTAGGGTTAGGATTCGGGTTCGGGTTAGGGTTAGGGTTAGGATTAAGGTTAGGGTTAGGGTTCGGATTAGTGTTAGGTGTAGGGTTCGGGTTAGGGTTCGGGTTCGGGTTCGGGTTAGGGTTAGGGTTAGGGTTAGGGTTAGTGTTAGGGGTTAGGGTTAGGGTTAGGGTTCGGGTTAGGGTTAGGGTTACGGTTAGGGTTAGGGTTCGGGTTAGGGTTAGGGTTCGGGTTAGTGTTAGGGTTAGGGTTCGGGTTAGGGTTAGGGTTAGGGTTATGGTTAGGTTTAGGGTTCGGGTTAGGGTTAGGGTTAGGGTTCGGGTTAGGGTTAGGGTTAGGGTTCGGGTTAGGGTTCGGGTTAGGGTTAGGATTAGGGTTAGGGTTCGGGGAAGGGTGAGGGTTAGGTTTAGGGTTCGGTTTAGGGTTATGGTTAGGGTTAATATTAGGGTTAGATTTCGGGTTAGGGTTAGGGTTAAGATTCGGGTTAGGATTAGGGTTAGGTTTAGGGTTAGGGTTCTCGTTAGGGTTCGGGTTAGGGGTCGGGTTAGGGTTAGGGTTAGGGTTCGGGTTAGGGTTAGGGTTAGGGTTAGGGTTCGGGTTAGTGTTAGGGTTCGGGTTAGGGTTAGGGTTAGGGTTCGGGTTCGGGGTTAGTGTTAGGGTTAGGGTTCGGGTTAGGGTTCGGGTTAGGGTTAGGATTCGGGTAAGGGGTTATGGTTCGGGTTCGGGTTGGGTTAGTGTTAGGGTTCCGGTTAAGGTTATGGTTAGGGTTCGGGTTAGGTTTAGGGTTAGGGTTAGGGTTCGGGTTAGGGTTAGGGTTAGGGTTCGGGTTAGGGTTCGGGTTAGGGTTAGGGTTAGGGTTAGGGTTAGGGTTAGGGTTCCGGTTAGGGTTAGGGTTCGGATTAGGGTTAGGGTTAGGGTTAGGTTTAGGGTTCGGATTAGGGTTAGGGGTAGGGTTCGGGTTAGGGTTCGGGTACGGGTTAGGATTAGGGTTAGGGTTAGGGTTAGGGTTCGGGTTAGGGTTAGGGTTAGGGTTAGGGTTAGGGGTTAGGGTTAGGGTTACCGTTCGGGTTAGGTTTAGGGTTAGGGTTAGGGTTAGGGTTCGGGTTAGGGTTAGGTTTAGGGTTCGGGTTAGGGTTAGGATTAGGGTTAGGGTTAGGGTTAGGGTTCGGGTTAGGGTTAGGGTTAGGGTTAGGGTTCGGGTTCGGGGTTAGGGTTAGGGTTAGGGTTCGGGTTAGGGTTCGGGTTAGGTTTAGGTTTCGGGTAAGGGGTTAGGGTTCGGGTTAGGGTTAGGGTTAGGGTTAGGGTTAGGGTTAGGGTTCGGGTTTGGTTTAGGGTTAGGTTTAGGGTTTGGTTTAGGGTTAGGGTTAGGGTTAGGGTTAGGGTTAGGGTTAGGGTTCGGGTTAGGGTTAGGGTTCGGGTTAGGGGTCTGGTTAGGGTTAGGGTTAGGGTTAGGGTTCCGGTTAGGGTTAGGGTTCGGGTTAGGGTTAGGGTTAGGGTTCGGTTTAGGGTTAGGGTTAGGGTTAGGGTTAGGGGTTAGGGTTAGGGTTTCCGTTCGTGTTAGGGTTAGGGTTAGGGTTAGGGTTAGGGTTCGGGTTAGGGTTAGGTTTAGGGTTCGGGTTAGGGTTAGGATTAGGGTTAGGGTTAGGGTTAGGGTTAGGGTTAGGGTTAGGGTTCGGGTTAGGGTTAGGGTTAGGGTTAGGGTTAGGGTTAGGGTTCGGGTTAGGGTTAGGTTTCGGGCTAGGGTTAGGGTCGGGTTCGGGTTAGGGTTAGAGTTTGGGTTAGGTTTCGGGTTAGGGTTAGTGTTCGGGTTCGGGTTAGGGTTCGGGTTAGGGTTAGGGTTAGTGTTAGTGTTAGGGTTCGGGTTAGGGTTAGGGTTCGGGTTCGGGTTACGGTTAGGGTTAGGGTTAGGGTTCGGATTCGGGTTAGTGTTAGGGTTAGGGTTAGGGTTAGGGTCAGGGCTCGGGTTAGGGTTCGGGTTCGGGTTAGGGTTAGGTTTAGGTTTAGGGTTACGGTTCGGGTTAGGGTTACGTTTAGCGTTAGGGGTTAGGGTTAGGGTTAGGGTTCGGGTTCGGTGTTAGGGTTAGGGTTAGGGTTCGGGTTAGGGTTCGGGTTATGGTTAGGATTCGGGTAAGGGGTTATGGTTCGGGTTCGGGTTAGGGTTAGTGTTAGGGTTCCGGTTAAGGTTAGGGTTAGGGTTCGGGTTAGGGTTAGGGTTAGGTTTAGTGTTCGGGTTAGGGTTAGGGTTAGGGTTAGGGTTCGGGTTAGGGTTAGGGTTCGGGTTAGGGTTAGGGTTAGGGTTAGGTTTAGAGTTCGGATTAGGGTTAGGGGTAGGGTTTGGGTTAGGGTTCGGGTACGGGTTAGGATTAGGGTTAGGGTTAGGGTTAGGGTTCGGGTTAGGGTTAGGGTTAGGGTTAGGGTTAGGGGTTAGGGTTAGGGTTACCGTTCGTGTTAGGTTTAGGGTTAGGTTTAGGGTTAGGGTTCGGGTTAGGGTTAGGTTTAGGGTTCGGGTTAGTGTTAGGATTAGGGTTAGGGTTAGGGTTAGGGTTCGGGTTAGGGTTAGGGTTTGGGTTAGGGTTCGGGTTCGGGGTTAGGGTTAGGGTTAGGGTCCGGGTTAGGGTTAGGTTTCGGGTAAGGGGTTAGGGTTCAGGTTAGGGTTAGGGTTAGGGTTAGGGTTAGGGTTCGGGTTTGGGTTAGGGTTAGATTTAGGGTTTGGTTTAGTGTTAGGGTTAGGGTTAGGGTTAGGGTTAGGTTTCGGGTTAGGGTTAGGGTTCAGGTTAGGGGTCGGGTTAGGGTTAGGGTTCGGGTTAGGGTTAGGGTTAGGGTTAGGGTTCAAGTTAGGGTTAGGGTTCGGGTTAGTGTTAGGGTTAGGGTTCGGGTTCGGGTTAGGGTTAGGGTTCGGGTTCGGGTTAGGGTTAGGGTTCGGGTTAGGGTTCGGGTTAGGGTTAGGTTTAGGGTTAGGGTTCGGGTTCGGGGTTTGGGTTATGGTTAGGGTCGGGTTAGGGTTCGGGTTAGGGTTAGGATTCGGGTAAGGGGTTAGGGTTCGGTTCGGGTTAGGGTTAGGTTTAGGGTTCCGGTTAAGGTTAGGGTTAGGGTTCTGTTTAGGGTTAGGGTTAGGTTTAGGGTTAGGGATCGGGTTAGGATTAGGGTTAGTGTTCGGGTTAGGGTTCGGTTTAGGGTTAGGGTTAGGGTTAGGGTTAGGGTTAGGGTTAGGGTTCGGATTAGGGTTAGGGGTAGGGTTCGGGTTAGGGTTCGGTTTCGGGTTAGGGTTAGGGTTAGGGTTCGGGGTTAGGGTTAGGGTTCGGGTTAGGGGTAGGGTTCGGGTTAGGATTAGGGTTCGGGTTAGGGTTAGGGTTAGGGTTTGGGTTAGGGTTAGGGTTAGGGTTCGGGTTCGGGTTAGGGTTCGGGTTCGGGTTAGGGTTAGGTTTAGGTTTCGGGTTAGGGTTAGGGTTAGGTTTAGGGTTAGGGTTCGGGTTCGGGTTAGGGTTAGGGTTAGGGTTCGGGTTAGGGTTAGGGTTAGGGTTAGGGTTAGGGTTAGGGAAAGGTTTAGTGTTAGCGTTAGGGTTAGGCTTAGTGTTAGGGTTAGGGTTAGGGTTAGGGTTACGGGTTAGGGGTAGGGTTAGGGTTACGGTTAGAGTTCAGGTTAGGGTTAGGGGAGAGTTAGGGTTAGGGTTAGGGTTCGGGTTAGGGTTCGGGTTCGGGTTAGGTTTCGGGTTCGGGTTCGGGTTAGGGTTCGGGTTAGGGTTAGGGTTCGGGTTATGGGTAGGGTTCGGGTTAAGATTAGGGTTCGGGTTAGGGTTAGGGTTAGGGTTCGTGTTAGGGTTAGGGTTAGGTTTCGGGTTCGGGTTAGGGTTCGGGTTCGGGTTAGGGTTAGTGTTAGGTTTCGGGTTAGGGTTAAGGTTAGGGTTAGTGTTAGGGTTCGGATTCGGGTTAGGGTTAGGGTTAGGGTTCGGGTTAGGGTTAGGGTTAGGGTTAGGGTTAGGGTTAGGGTTAGGGAAAGGTTTTGGGTTAGCGTTAGGGTTAGGGTTAGGGTTAGTGTTAGGGTTAGGGTTAGGGTTAATGTATGGGTTAGGCTTAGGATTAGGTTTAGGGTTAGGTTACGGGTTAGTGTTAGGTTTAGGGTACGGGATAGGATTAGCGTACGGGTTAAGTTTAGGTTTTGGTTTAGGTTTAGTTTACGGGTTAGGGTTAGGGTACTGGTTAGGGTTAAGTTTATGTTGCGGGTTAGGGTTAGGGTTAGGGTTAGTGTACCGTTTAGGGTTAGGTTTTGGGTCAGGGTAAGGGTTAGGGTTAGTGTTAGGGTATGTGTTAGGGTTAGGGTTGGGGTTAGGGTACGGGTTAGTTTTAGGGTTAGTGTATGGGTTAGGGTTACTTTTAAAGAAAGGGTTAGGATTAGGGTGTGGGTTAGGTTTAGGGTACGG
>JAVLSZ010000061.1:380000-402500 GCA_032313775.1 Urocyon cinereoargenteus | reverse complement strand
CGGGTTAGGGTTAGGATTAGGGTTAGGGTTCGGGGCAGGGTGAGGGTTAGGTTTAGGGTTCGGTATAGGGTTATGGTTAGGGTTAATATTAGGGTTAGATTTCGGGTTAGGGTTAGGGTTAAGATTCGGGTTAGGATTAGGGTTAGGGTTAGGGTTAGGGTTCGCGTTAGGGTTCGGGTTAGGGGTCGGGTTAGGGTTAGGGTTAGGGTTTTGGTTAGTGTTAGGGTTAGGGTTAGGGTTCGGGTTAGTGTTAGGGTTTGGGTTAGGGTTAGGGTTAGGGTTCGGGTTCGGTTTAGGGTTAGGGTTCGGGATCGGGGTTAGGGTTAGGGTTAGGGTTCGGGTTAGGGTTCGGGTTAGGGTTAGGATTCGGGTAAGGTGTTATGGTTCGGGTTCGGGTTAGGGTTAGTGTTAGGGTTCCGGTTAAGGTTAGGGTTAGGGTTCGGGTTAGGGTTAGGGTTAGGGTTAGGTTTCGGGTTAGGGTTAGGGTTCGGGTTAGGGTTCGGGTTCGGGTTAGGGTTAGGGTTAGGGTTCCGGTTAGGGTTAGGGTTCGGGTTAGGGTTCGGGTTAGGGTTAGGGTTAGGGTTCGGGTTCAGGTTAGGGTTAGGGTTCGGGTTAGTTTTCGGGTTAGGGTTAGGGTTCGGGTTAGAGTTAGGGTTCGGTTTAGGGTTAGTGTTAGGGTTAGGAGGTAGGGTTAGTGTTAGGGTTCGGGTTCGGGTTCGGGTTAGGGTTAGGGTTAGGGGTTAGGGTTCGGGTTAGGGTTAGGGTTAGGGTTAGGGTTCGGGTTCGGGTTAGGGTTCGGGTTAGGGTTAGGGTTAGGGTTAGTGTTAGGGGTTAGGGTTAGGGTTAGGGTTCGGGTTCGGGTTAGGGTTAGGGTTAGGATTAAGGTTAGGGTTAGGGTTCGGATTAGTGTTAGGTGTAGGGTTCGGGTTAGGGTTCGGGTTCGGGTTCGGGTTAGGGTTAGGGTTAGGGTTAGCGTTAGGGTTAGTGTTAGGGGTTAGGGTTAGGGTTAGGGTTCGGGTTAGGGTTAGGTATACGGTTAGGGTTAGGGTTCGGGTTAGGGTTAGGGATCGGGTTAGGGTTCGGGTTAGGGTTAGGGTTAGGGTTCGGGTTAGGGTTAGGGTTCAGGTTAGGTTTAGGGTTCGGGTTAGGGTTAGGGTTAGGGTTAGGTTTCGGTTTAGGGTTATGGTTAGGTTTAGGGTTCGGGTTAGGGTTAGGGTTAGGGTTAGGATTCGGGTTAGGTTTAGGGTTAGGGTTCGGGTTAGGGTTCGGGTTAGGGTTAGGATTAGGGTTAGGGTTCGGGTTAGGGGTAGGGTTCGGGTTAGGGTTCGGGTACGGGTTAGGATTAGGGTTAGGGTTAGGGTTAGGTTTCGGGTTAGGGTTAGGGTTAGGGTTAGGGTTAGGGTTTAGGGTTAGGGTTACCGTTCGGGTTAGGGTTAGGGTTAGGGTTAGTGTTAGGGTTCGGGTTAGGGTTAGGTTTAGGGTTCGGGTTAGGGTTAGGATTAGGGTTAGGGTTAGGGTTAGGGTTCGGGTTAGGGTTAGGGTTAGGGTTAGGGTTCGGGTTCGGGGTTAAGGTTAGGGTTAGGGTTCGGGTTAGGGTTCGGGTTAGGGTTAGGTTTCGGGTAAGGCGTTAGGGTTCGGGTTAGGGTTAGGGTTAGGGTTAGGGTTAGGGTTCGGGTTTGGTTTAGGGTTAGGGTTAGGGTTAGGGTTTGGTTTAGGGTTAGGGTTAGGGTTAGGGTTTGGTTTAGGGTTAGGGTTAGGGTTAGGGTTAGGGTTAGGGTTCGGGTTAGGGTTAGGGTTCGGGTTAGGGGTCGGGTTAGGGTTAGGGTTAGGTTTCGGGTTAGGGTTAGGGTTAGGGTTAGGGTTCAAGTTAGGGTTAGGGTTCGGGTTAGTGTTACGGTTAGGGTTCGGGTTAGGGTTAGGGTTCGGGTTCGGGTTAGGGTTAGGGTTCGTGTTAGGGTTCGGGTTAGGGTTAGGTTTAGTGTTAGGGTTCGGGTTCGGGGTTAGGGTTATGGTTAGTGATCGGGTTAGGGTTCGGGTTAGGGTTAGGGTTAGGTTTCGGGTTCGGTGTTAGGGTTAGGGTTAGGGTTCGTGTTAGGGTTCGGGTTAGGGTTAGGATTCGGGTAAGGGGTTATGGTTCGGGTTCGGGTTAGGGTTAGTGTTAGGGTTCCGGTTAAGGTTAGGGTTAGGGTTCGGGTTAGGGTTAGGGTTAGGGTTAGGGTTAGGGTTCGGAATGGGGTTAGGGTTAGGGTTCGGGTTAGGGTTAGGTTTAGGGTTATGGTTAGGGTTAGGGTTAAGTTTCGGGTTATGGTTAGGGTTAAGGTTCGGGTTAGGGTTAGAGTTTGGGTTAGGTTTCGGGTTAGGGTTAGGGTTCGCGTTAGGGTTAGGGTTCAGGTTAGGGTTAGGGTTAGTGTTAGGGTTAGGGTTCGGGTTAGGGTTAGGGTTCGGGTTCGGGTTACGGTTAGGGTTAGGGTTAGGGTTCGGTTTCGGGTTAGGGTTCGGGATAGGGTTAGGGTTCGTGTTAGGGTTAGGGTTCGGGTTCGGGTTAGGGTTAGGTTTCGGGTTCGGTTTAGGGTTAGGGTTAGGGTTAGGGTTAGGGTTCGGATTAGGGTTAGGGGTAGGGTACGGGTTAGGTTTCGTGTTCGGGTTAGTGTTAGGGTTAGGGTAGGGTTAGGGTTCTGGTTACGGTTAGGGTTAGGCTTAGGGTTAGGGTTTAGGGTTAGGGTTAGTGTTCGGCTTAGGGTTAGGGTTAGGGTTAGGTTTAGGGTTCGGTTTAGGGTTAGGGTTAAGGTTCGGGTTAGTGTTAGGGTTAGGGTTAGGGTTAGGGTTCGGGTTAGGGTTAGGGTTAGGGTTAGTGTTCGGGTTACGGTTAGAGTTAGGGTTCTGGTTAGGGTTCGGGTTAGGGTTAGGGTTAGGGTTCGGGTTCAGGTTAGGGTTAGGGTTCGGGTTAGTTTTCGGGTTAGGGTTAGGGTTCGGGTTAGAGTTAGGGTTCGGTTTAGGGTTAGTGTTAGGGTTAGGAGGTAGGGTTAGGGTTAGGGTTCGGGTTAGGGTTAGGGTTAGGGTTAGGGTTAGGGGTTAGGGTTCGGGTTAGGGTTAGGGTTAGGGTTAGGGTTCGGGTTCGGGTTAGGGTTAGGGTTAGGGTTAGGTGTAGGGTTAGTGTTAGTGGTTAGGGTTAGGGTTAGGGTTCGGGTTCGGGTTAGGGTTAGGGTTAGGATTAAGGTTAGGGTTAGGGTTCGGATTAGTGTTAGGTGTAGGGTTCGGGTTAGGGTTCGGGTTCGGGTTCGGGTTAGGGTTAGGGTTAGGGTTAGCGTTAGGGTTAGTGTTAGGGGTTAGGGTTAGGGTTAGGGTTCGTGTTAGGGTTAGGTATACGGTTAGGGTTAGGGTTCGGGTTAGGGTTCGGGTTAGGGTTAGGGTTCGGGTTAGTGTTAGGGTTAGGGTTCGGGTTAGGGTTAGGGTTAGGGTTATGGTTAGGTTTAGGGTTCGGGTTAGGGTTAGGGTTAGGGTTAGGGTTCGGGTTAGGGTTAGGGTTAGGGTTCGGGTTAGGGTTCGGGTTAGGGTTAGGATTAGGGTTAGGGTTCGGGGCAGGGTGAGGGTTAGGTTTAGGGTTCGGGTTAGGGTTAGGGTTAGGGTTATGGTTAGGTTTAGGGTTCGGGTTAGGGTTAGGGTTAGGGTTAGTGTTCGGGTTAGGGTTAGGGTTAGGGTTCGGGTTAGGGTTCGGGTTAGGGTTCGGATTAGGGTTAGGGTTCGGGGCAGGGTGAGGGTTAGATTTAGGGTTCGGTTTAGGGTTATGGTTAGGGTTAATATTAGGGTTAGAATTCGGGTTAGGGTTAGGGTTAAGATTCGGGTTAGGATTAGGGTTAGGGTTAGGGTTAGGGTTCGCGTTAGGGTTCGGGTTAGGGGTCGGGTTAGGGTTAGGGTTAGGGTTCGGGTTAGGGTTAGGGTTAGGGTTAGGGTTCGGGTTAGTGTTAGGGTTTGGGTTAGGGTTAGGGTTAGGGTTCGGGTTCGGTTTAGGGTTAGGGTTCGGGATCGGGGTTAGGGTTAGGCTTAGGGTTCGGGTTAGGGTTCGGGTTAGGGTTAGGATTCGGGTAAGGGGTTATGGTTCGGGTTCGGGTTAGGGTTAGTGTTAGGGTTCCGGTTAAGGTTAGGGTTAGTGTTCGGGTTAGGGTTAGGGTTAGGGTTAGGGTTAGGGTTCGGGTTAGGGTTAGTGTTAGGGTTCGGGTTAGGGTTAGGGTTAGGGTTAGGGTTCTGGTTTGGGTTAGGGTTAGGTTTAGGGTTTGGTTTAGGGTTAGGGTTAGGGTTAGGGTTAGGGTTCGGGTTAGGGTTAGGGTTCGTGTTAGGGTTCGGGTTAGGGTTAGGGTTAGGGTTCGGGTTAGGGTTAGGGTTAGGGTTAGGGTTCAAGTTAGGTTTAGGGTTCGGTTTAGTGTTACGGTTAGGGTTCGGGTTCGGGTTAGGGTTAGGGTTCGGGTTCGGGTTAGGGTTAGGGTTCGGGTTAGGGTTCGGGTTAGGGTTAGGTTTAGGGTTAGGTTTCGGGTTCGGGGTTAGGGTTATGGTTAGGGATCGGGTTAGGGTTCGGGTTAGGGTTAGGGTTAGGGTTCGGGTTCGGGGTTAGGGTTAGGGTTAGGGTTCGGGTTAGGGTTCGGGTTAGGGTTAGGATTCGGGTAAGGGGTTATGGTTCGGGTTCGGGTTAGGGTTAGTGTTAGGGTTCCGGTTAAGGTTAGGGTTAGGGTTCGGGTTAGGGTTAGGGTTAGGGTTCGGGTTAGGGTTCGGGTTAGGGTTAGGGTTAGGGTTAGGGTAAGGGTCCGGTTAGGGTTAGGGTTCGGGTTAGGGTTAGGGTTAGGGTTAGGGTTAGGGTTCGGATTAGGGTTAGGGGTAGGGTTCGGGTTAGGGTTCGGGTACGGGTTAGGATTAGGGTTAGGGTTAGGGTTAGGGTTCGGGTTAGGGTTAGGGTTAGGGTTAGGGGTTAGGGTTAGTGTTACCGTTCGTGTTAGGGTTAGGGTTAGGGTTAGGGTTAGGGTTAGGGTTCGGGTTAGGGTTAGGGTTCGGGTTAGGGTTAGGGTTCGGGTTAGGGTTAGGGTTAGGGTTATGGTTAGGTTTAGGGTTCGGGTTAGGGTTAGGGTTAGGGTTAGGGTTCCGGTTAGGGTTAGGGTTCGGGTTAGGGTTCGGGTTAGGGTTAGGGTTAGGGTTCGGGTTCAGGTTAGGGTTAGGGTTCGGGTTAGTTTTCGGGTTAGGGTTAGGGTTCGGGTTAGAGTTAGGTTTCGGTTTAGGGTTAGTGTTAGGGTTAGGAGGTAGGGTTAGGGTTAGGGTTCGGGTTCGGGTTCGGGTTAGGGTTAGGGTTAGGGGTTAGGGTTCGGGTTAGGGTTAGGGTTAGGGTTAGGGTTCGGGTTCGGGTTAGGGTTCGGGTTAGGGTTAGGGTTAGGGTTAGTGTTAGGGGTTAGGGTTAGGGTTAGGGTTCGGGTTCGGGTTAGGGTTAGGGTTAGGATTAAGGTTAGGGTTAGGGTTCGGATTAGTGTTAGGTGTAGGGTTCGGGTTAGGGTTCGGGTTCGGGTTCGGGTTAGGGTTAGGGTTAGGGTTAGCGTTAGGGTTAGTGTTAGGGGTTAGGGTTAGGGTTAGGGTTCGGGTTAGGGTTAGGTATACGGTTAGGGTTAGGGTTCGGGTTAGGGTTAGGGATCGGGTTAGGGTTCGGGTTAGGGTTAGGGTTAGGGTTCGGGTTAGGGTTAGGGTTAGGGTTCAGGTTAGGTTTAGGGTTCGGGTTAGGGTTAGGGTTAGGGTTAGGTTTCGGTTTAGGGTTATGGTTAGGTTTAGGGTTCGGGTTAGGGTTAGGGTTAGGGTTAGGATTCGGGTTAGGGTTAGGGTTAGGGTTCGGGTTAGGGTTCGGGTTAGGGTTAGGATTAGGGTTAGGGTTCGGGTTAGGGGTAGGGTTCGGGTTAGGGTTCGGGTACGGGTTAGGATTAGGGTTAGGGTTAGGGTTAGGTTTCGGGTTAGGGTTAGGGTTAGGGTTAGGGTTAGGGTTTAGGGTTAGGGTTACCGTTCGGGTTAGGGTTAGGGTTAGGGTTAGTGTTAGGGTTCGGGTTAGGGTTAGGTTTAGGGTTCGGGTTAGGGTTAGGATTAGGGTTAGGGTTAGGGTTAGGGTTCGGGTTAGGGTTAGGGTTAGGGTTAGGGTTCGGGTTCGGGGTTAAGGTTAGGGTTAGGGTTCGGGTTAGGGTTCGGGTTAGGGTTAGGTTTCGGGTAAGGCGTTAGGGTTCGGGTTAGGGTTAGGGTTAGGGTTAGGGTTAGGGTTCGGGTTTGGTTTAGGGTTAGGGTTAGGGTTAGGGTTTGGTTTAGGGTTAGGGTTAGGGTTAGGGTTTGGTTTAGGGTTAGGGTTAGGGTTAGGGTTAGGGTTAGGGTTCGGGTTAGGGTTAGGGTTCGGGTTAGGGGTCGGGTTAGGGTTAGGGTTAGGTTTCGGGTTAGGGTTAGGGTTAGGGTTAGGGTTCAAGTTAGGGTTAGGGTTCGGGTTAGTGTTACGGTTAGGGTTCGGGTTAGGGTTAGGGTTCGGGTTCGGGTTAGGGTTAGGGTTCGTGTTAGGGTTCGGGTTAGGGTTAGGTTTAGTGTTAGGGTTCGGGTTCGGGGTTAGGGTTATGGTTAGTGATCGGGTTAGGGTTCGGGTTAGGGTTAGGGTTAGGTTTCGGGTTCGGTGTTAGGGTTAGGGTTAGGGTTCGTGTTAGGGTTCGGGTTAGGGTTAGGATTCGGGTAAGGGGTTATGGTTCGGGTTCGGGTTAGGGTTAGTGTTAGGGTTCCGGTTAAGGTTAGGGTTAGGGTTCGGGTTAGGGTTAGGGTTAGGGTTAGGGTTAGGGTTCGGATTAGGGTTAGGGTTAGGGTTCGGGTTAGGGTTAGGTTTAGGGTTATGGTTAGGGTTAGGGTTAAGTTTCGGGTTATGGTTAGGGTTAAGGTTCGGGTTAGGGTTAGAGTTTGGGTTAGGTTTCGGGTTAGGGTTAGGGTTCGCGTTAGGGTTAGGGTTCAGGTTAGGGTTAGGGTTAGTGTTAGGGTTAGGGTTCGGGTTAGGGTTAGGGTTCGGGTTCGGGTTACGGTTAGGGTTAGGGTTAGGGTACGGTTTCGGGTTAGGGTTCGGGATAGGGTTAGGGTTCGTGTTAGGGTTAGGGTTCGGGTTCGGGTTAGGGTTAGGTTTCGGGTTCGGTTTAGGGTTAGGGTTAGGGTTAGGGTTAGGGTTCGGATTAGGGTTAGGGGTAGGGTACGGGTTAGGGTTCGTGTTCGGGTTAGTGTTAGGGTTAGGGTAGGGTTAGGGTTCTGGTTACGGTTAGGGTTAGGCTTAGGGTTAGGGTTTAGGGTTAGGGTTAGTGTTCGGCTTAGGGTTAGGGTTAGGGTTAGGTTTAGGGTTCGGTTTAGGGTTAGGGTTAAGGTTCGGGTTAGTGTTAGGGTTAGGGTTAGGGTTAGGGTTCGGGTTAGGGTTAGGGTTAGGGTTAGTGTTCGGGTTACGGTTAGGGTTAGGGTTCTGGTTAGGGTTCGGGTTAGGGTTAGGGTTAGGGTTCGGGTTCAGGTTAGGGTTAGGGTTCGGGTTAGTTTTCGGGTTAGGGTTAGGGTTCGGGTTAGAGTTAGGGTTCGGTTTAGGGTTAGTGTTAGGGTTAGGAGGTAGGGTTAGGGTTAGGGTTCGGGTTAGGGTTAGGGTTAGGGTTAGGGTTAGGGGTTAGGGTTCGGGTTAGGGTTAGGGTTAGGGTTAGGGTTCGTGTTCGGGTTAGGGTTAGGGTTAGGGTTAGGGGTAGGGTTAGTGTTAGTGGTTAGGGTTAGGGTTAGGGTTCGGGTTCGGGTTAGGGTTAGGGTTAGGATTAAGGTTAGGGTTAGGGTTCGGATTAGTGTTAGGTGTAGGGTTCGGGTTAGGGTTCGGGTTCGGGTTCGGGTTAGGGTTAGGGTTAGGGTTAGCGTTAGGGTTAGTGTTAGGGGTTAGGGTTAGGGTTAGGGTTCGTGTTAGGGTTAGGTATACGGTTAGGGTTAGGGTTCGGGTTAGGGTTCGGGTTAGGGTTAGGGTTCGGGTTAGTGTTAGGGTTAGGGTTCGGGTTAGGGTTAGGGTTAGGGTTATGGTTAGGTTTAGGGTTCGGGTTAGGGTTAGGGTTAGGGTTAGGGTTCGGGTTAGGGTTAGGGTTAGGGTTCGGGTTAGGGTTCGGGTTAGGGTTAGGATTAGGGTTAGGGTTCGGGGCAGGGTGAGGGTTAGGTTTAGGGTTCGGGTTAGGGTTAGGGTTAGGGTTATGGTTAGGTTTAGGGTTCGGGTTAGGGTTAGGGTTAGGGTTAGTGTTCGGGTTAGGGTTAGGGTTAGGGTTCGGGTTAGGGTTCGGGTTAGGGTTCGGATTAGGGTTAGGGTTCGGGGCAGGGTGAGGGTTAGATTTAGGGTTTGGTTTAGGGTTATGGTTAGGGTTAATATTAGGGTTAGAATTCGGGTTAGGGTTAGGGTTAAGATTCGGGTTAGGATTAGGGTTAGGGTTAGGGTTAGGGTTCGCGTTAGGGTTCGGGTTAGGGGTCGGGTTAGGGTTAGGGTTAGGGTTCGGGTTAGGGTTAGGGTTAGGGTTAGGGTTCGGGTTAGTGTTAGGGTTTGGGTTAGGGTTAGGGTTAGGGTTCGGGTTCGGTTTAGGGTTAGGGTTCGGGATCGGGGTTAGGGTTAGGCTTAGGGTTCGGGTTAGGGTTCGGGTTAGGGTTAGGATTCGGGTAAGGGGTTATGGTTCGGGTTCGGGTTAGGGTTAGTGTTAGGGTTCCGGTTAAGGTTAGGGTTAGTGTTCGGGTTAGGGTTAGGGTTAGGGTTAGGGTTAGGGTTCGGGTTAGGGTTAGTGTTAGGGTTCGGGTTAGGGTTAGGGTTAGGGTTAGGGTTCTGGTTTGGGTTAGGGTTAGGTTTAGGGTTTGGTTTAGGGTTAGGGTTAGGGTTAGGGTTAGGGTTAGGGTTCGGGTTAGGGTTAGGGTTCGTGTTAGGGTTCGGGTTAGGGTTAGGGTTAGGGTTCGGGTTAGGGTTAGGGTTAGGGTTAGGGTTCAAGTTAGGTTTAGGGTTCGGTTTAGTGTTACGGTTAGGGTTCGGGTTCGGGTTAGGGTTAGGGTTCGGGTTCGGGTTAGGGTTAGGGTTCGGGTTAGGGTTCGGGTTAGGGTTAGGTTTAGGGTTAGGTTTCGGGTTCGGGGTTAGGGTTATGGTTAGGGATCGGGTTAGGGTTCGGGTTAGGGTTAGGGTTAGGGTTCGGGTTCGGGGTTAGGGTTAGGGTTAGGGTTCGGGTTAGGGTTCGGGTTAGGGTTAGGATTCGGGTAAGGGGTTATGGTTCGGGTTCGGGTTAGGGTTAGTGTTAGGGTTCCGGTTAAGGTTAGGGTTAGGGTTCGGGTTAGGGTTAGGGTTAGGGTTCGGGTTAGGGTTCGGGTTAGGGTTAGGGTTAGGGTTAGGGTAAGGGTCCGGTTAGGGTTAGGGTTCGGGTTAGGGTTAGGGTTAGGGTTAGGGTTAGGGTTCGGATTAGGGTTAGGGGTAGGGTTCGGGTTAGGGTTCGGGTACGGGTTAGGATTAGGGTTAGGGTTAGGGTTAGGGTTCGGGTTAGGGTTAGGGTTAGGGTTAGGGTTTAGGGTTAGGGTTACCGTTCGTGTTAGGGTTAGGGTTAGGGTTAGGGTTAGGGTTAGGGTTCGGGTTAGGTTTAGGGTTCGGGTTAGGGTTAGGGTTCGGGTTAGGGTTAGGGTTAGGGTTATGGTTAGGTTTAGGGTTCGGGTTAGGGTTAGGGTTAGGGTTAGGGTTCGGGTTAGGGTTAGGGTTAGGGTTCGGGTTAGGGTTCGGGTTAGGGTTAGGATTAGGGTTAGGGTTCGGGGCAGGGTGAGGGTTAGGTTTAGGGTTCGGTTTAGGGTTATGGTTAGGGTTAATATTAGGGTTAGATTTCGGGTTAGGGTTAGGGTTAAGATTCGGGTTAGGATTAGGGTTAGGGTTAGGGTTAGGGTTCGCGTTAGGGTTCGGGTTAGGGGTCGGGTTAGGGTTAGGGTTAGGGTTTTGGTTAGTGTTAGGGTTAGGGTTAGGGTTCGGGTTAGTGTTAGGGTTTGGGTTAGGGTTAGGGTTAGGGTTCGGGTTCGGTTTAGGGTTAGGGTTCGGGATCGGGGTTAGGGTTAGGGTTAGGGTTCGGGTTAGGGTTCGGGTTAGGGTTAGGATTCGGGTAAGGTGTTATGGTTCGGGTTCGGGTTAGGGTTAGTGTTAGGGTTCCGGTTAAGGTTAGGGTTAGGGTTCGGGTTAGGGTTAGGGTTAGGGTTAGGTTTCGGGTTAGGGTTAGGGTTAGGGTTCGGGTTAGGGTTCGGGTTCGGGTTAGGGTTAGGGTTAGGGTTCCGGTTAGGGTTAGGGTTCGGGTTAGGGTTCGGGTTAGGGTTAGGGTTAGGGTTCGGGTTCAGGTTAGGGTTAGGGTTCGGGTTAGTTTTCGGGTTAGGGTTAGGGTTCGGGTTAGAGTTAGGGTTCGGTTTAGGGTTAGTGTTAGGGTTAGGAGGTAGGGTTAGGGTTAGGGTTCGGGTTCGGGTTCGGGTTAGGGTTAGGGTTAGGGGTTAGGGTTCGGGTTAGGGTTAGGGTTAGGGTTAGGGTTCGGGTTCGGGTTAGGGTTCGGGTTAGGGTTAGGGTTAGGGTTAGTGTTAGGGGTTAGGGTTAGGGTTAGGGTTCGGGTTCGGGTTAGGGTTAGGGTTAGGATTAAGGTTAGGGTTAGGGTTCGGATTAGTGTTAGGTGTAGGGTTCGGGTTAGGGTTCGGGTTCGGGTTCGGGTTAGGGTTAGGGTTAGGGTTAGCGTTAGGGTTAGTGTTAGGGGTTAGGGTTAGGGTTAGGGTTCGGGTTAGGGTTAGGTATACGGTTAGGGTTAGGGTTCGGGTTAGGGTTAGGGATCGGGTTAGGGTTCGGGTTAGGGTTAGGGTTAGGGTTCGGGTTAGGGTTAGGGTTAGGGTTCAGGTTAGGTTTAGGGTTCGGGTTAGGGTTAGGGTTAGGGTTAGGTTTCGGTTTAGGGTTATGGTTAGGTTTAGGGTTCGGGTTAGGGTTAGGGTTAGGGTTAGGATTCGGGTTAGGGTTAGGGTTAGGGTTCGGGTTAGGGTTCGGGTTAGGGTTAGGATTAGGGTTAGGGTTCAGGTTAGGGGTAGGGTTCGGGTTAGGGTTCGGGTACGGTTTAGGATTAGGGTTAGGGTTAGGGTTAGGTTTCGGGTTAGGGTTAGGGTTAGGGTTAGGGTTAGGGTTTAGGGTTAGGGTTACCGTTCGGGTTAGGGTTAGGGTTAGGGTTAGTGTTAGGGTTCGGGTTAGGGTTAGGTTTAGGGTTCGGGTTAGGGTTAGGATTAGGGTTAGGGTTAGGGTTAGGGTTCGGGTTAGGGTTAGGGTTAGGGTTCGGGTTCGGGGTTAAGGTTAGGGTTAGGGTTCGGGTTAGGGTTCGGGTTAGGGTTAGGTTTCGGGTAAGGCGTTAGGGTTCGGGTTAGGGTTAGGGTTAGGGTTAGGGTTAGGGTTCGGGTTTGGGTTAGGGTTAGGTTTAGGGTTTGGTTTAGGGTTAGGGTTAGGGTTAGGGTTTGGTTTAGGGTTAGGGTTAGGGTTAGGGTTAGGGTTAGGGTTAGGGTTCGGGTTAGGGTTAGGGTTCGGGTTAGGGGTCGGGTTAGGGTTAGGGTTAGGGTTCGGGTTAGGGTTAGGGTTAGGGTTAGGGTTCAAGTTAGGGTTAGGGTTCGGGTTAGTGTTACGGTTAGGGTTCGGGTTAGGGTTAGGGTTCGGGTTCGGGTTAGGGTTAGGGTTCGTGTTAGGGTTCGGGTTAGGGTTAGGTTTAGTGTTAGGGTTCGGGTTCGGGGTTAGGGTTATGGTTAGTGATCGGGTTAGGGTTCGGTTAGGGTTAGGGTTAGGTTTCGGGTTCGGTGTTAGGGTTAGGGTTAGGGTTCGTGTTAGGGTTCGGGTTAGGGTTAGGATTCGGGTAAGGGGTTATGGTTCGGGTTCGGGTTAGGGTTAGTGTTAGGGTTCCGGTTAAGGTTAGGGTTAGGGTTCGGGTTAGGGTTAGGGTTAGGGTTAGGGTTAGGGTTCGGATTAGGGTTAGGGTTAGGGTTCCGGTTAGGGTTAGGGTTCGGGTTAGGGTTAGGGTTAGGGTTAGGGTTAGGGTTCGGATTAGGGTTAGGGTTAGGGTTCCGGTTAGGGTTAGGGTTTGGGTTAGGGTTCGGGTACGGGTTAGGATTAGGGTTAGGGTTAGGGTTAGGGTTCGGGTTAGGGTTAGGTTTAGGGTTAGGGTTCGGTTTCGGGTTCGGGGTTAGGGTTACCGTTCGTGTTAGGGTTAGGGTTAGGGTTAGGGTTAGGGTTCGGGTTAGGGTTAGGTTTAGGGTTCGGGTTAGGGTTAGGATTAGGGTTAGGGTTAGGGTTATGGTTCGGGTTAGGGTTCGGGTTAGGGTTAGGGTTCGGGTTAGGGTTAGGGTTAGGGTTAGGGTTAGGGTTAGGATTCGGGTTCGGGTTAGGGTTAGGGTTAGGATTAAGGTTAGGTTTAGGGTTCGGATTAGTGTTAGGTGTAGGGTTCGGGTTAGGGTTCGGGTTCGGGTTCGGGTTAGGGTTAGGGTTAGGGTTAGGGTTAGTGTTAGGGGTTAGGGTTAGGGTTAGGGTTCGGGTTAGGGTTAGGGTTCGGGTTCGGGTTCGGGTTAGGGTTAGGGTTAGGGTTCGGTTTAGGGTTAGGGTTCGGGTTAGGGTTAGGGTTAGGGTTCGGGTTAGGGTTCGGGTTAGGGTTAGGATTAGGGTTAGGGTTCGGGGCAGGGTGAGGGTTAGGTTTAGGGTTCGGTTTAGGGTTATGGTTAGGGTTAATATTAGGGTTAGATTTCGGGTTAGGGTTAGGGTTAAGATTCGGGTTAGGATTAGGGTTAGGGTTAGGGTTAGGGTTCGCGTTAGGGTTCGGGTTAGGGGTCGGGTTAGGGTTAGGGTTAGGGTTCGGGTTAGGGTTAGGGTTACGGTTAGGGTTCGGGTTAGTGTTAGGGTTTGGGTTAGGGTTAGGGTTAGGGTTCGGGTTCGGTTTAGGGTTAGGGTTCGGGATCGGGGTTAGGGTTAGGGTTAGGGTTCGGGTTAGGGTTCGAGTTAGGGTTAGGATTCGGGTAAGGTGTTATGGTTCGGGTTCGGGTTAGGGTTAGTGTTAGGGTTCCGGTTAAGGTTAGGTTTAGGGTTCGGGTTCGGGTTAGGGTTAGGGTTAGGGTTCGGGTTAGGGTTAGGGTTAGGGTTAGGGTTCGGGTTAGGGTTCGGGTTCGGGTTAGGGTTTAGGGTTAGGGTTAGGGTTCCGGTTAGGGTTAGGGGTCAGGTTAGGGTTCGGGTTAGGGTTAGGGTTAGGGTTCGGGTTCAGGTTAGGGTTAGGGTTCGGGTTAGTTTTCGGGTTAGGGTTAGGGTTCGGGTTAGAGTTAGGGTTCGGTTTAGGGTTAGTGTTAGGTTTAGGAGGTAGGGTTAGGGTTAGGGTTCGGGTTAGGGTTAGGGTTAGGGTTAGGGTTAGGGGTTAGGGTTCGGGTTAGGGTTAGGGTTAGGGTTAGGGTTCGGGTTCGGGTTAGGGTTCGGGTTAGGGTTAGGGTTAGGGTTAGTGTTAGGGGTTAGGGTTAGGGTTAGGGTTCGGGTTCGGGTTAGGGTTAGGGTTAGGATTAAGGTTAGGGTTAGGGTTCGGATTAGTGTTAGGTGTAGGGTTCGGGTTAGGGTTCGGGTTCGGGTTCGGGTTAGGGTTAGGGTTAGGCTTAGCGTTAGGGTTAGTGTTAGGGGTTAGGGTTAGGGTTAGGGTTCGGGTTAGGGTTAGGTATACGGTTAGGGTTAGGGTTCGGGTTAGGGTTAGGGATCGGGTTAGGGTTCGGGTTAGGGTTAGGGTTAGGGTTCGGGTTAGGGTTAGGGTTAGGTTTCAGGTTAGGTTTAGGGTTCGGGTTAGGGTTAGGGTTAGGGTTAGGGTTCGGGTTAGGGTTATGGTTAGGTTTAGGGTTCGGGTTAGGGTTAGGGTTAGGGTTAGGATTCGGGTTAGGGTTAGGGGTAGGGTTCGGGTTAGGGTTCGGGTTAGGGTTAGGATTAGGGTTAGGGTTCGGGTTAGTTGTAGGGTTCGGGTTAGGGTTCGGGTACGGGTTAGGATTAGGGTTAGGGTTAGGGTTAGGTTTCGGGTGAGGGTTAGGGTTAGGGTTAGGGTTAGGGTTTAGGGTTAGGGTTACCGTTCGGGTTAGGGTTAGGGTTAGGGTTAGTGTTAGGGTTCGGGTTAGGGTTAGGGTTAGGGTTAGGGTTCGGGTTCGGGGTTAAGGTTAGGGTTAGGGTTCGGGTAGGGTTCGGGTTAGGGTTAGGTTTCGGGTAAGGCGTTAGGGTTCGGGTTAGGGTTAGGGTTAGGGTTAGGGTTCGGGTTTGGGTTAGGGTTAGGTTTAGGGTTTGGTTTAGGTTTAGGGTTAGGGTTAGGGTTTGGTTTAGGGTTAGGGTTAGGGTTAGGGTTAGGGTTCGGGTTAGTGTTAGGGTTCGGGTTAGGGGTCGGGTTAGGGTTAGGGTTAGGGTTCGGGTTAGGGTTAGGGTTAGGGTTAGGGTTCAAGTTAGGGTTAGGGTTTGGGTTAGTGTTACGGTTAGGGTTCGGGTTCGGGTTAGGGTTAGGGTTCGGGTTCGGGTTAGGGTTAGGGTTCGTGTTAGGGTTCGGGTTAGGGTTAGGTTTAGTGTTAGGGTTCGGGTTCGGGGTTAGGGTTATGGTTAGTGATCGGGTTAGGGTTCGGGTTAGGGTTAGGGTTAGGTTTCGGGTTCGGTGTTAGGGTTAGGGTTAGGGTTCGTGTTAGGGTTCGGGTTAGGTTTAGGATTCGGGTAAGGGGTTATGGTTCGGGTTCGGGTTAGGGTTAGTGTTAGGGTTCCGGTTAAGGTTAGGGTTAGGGTTCGGGTTAGGGTTAGCGTTAGGGTTAGGTTTCGGGTTAGGGTTAGGGTTAGGGTTCGGGTTAGGGTTCGGGTTCGGGTTAGGGTTAGGGTTAGAGTTAGGGTTAGGGTTAGGGTTCGGATTAGGGTTAGGGTTAGGGTTCCGGTTAGGGTTAGGGTTCGGGTTATTGTTCGGATTAGGGTTAGGGTTAGGGTTCGGATTAGGGTTAGGGGTAGGGTTCGGGTTAGGGTTCGGGTACGGGTTAGGATTAGGGTTAGGGTTAGTGTTAGGGTTCGGGTTAGGGTTAGGTTTAGGGTTAGGGTTCGGGTTCGGGGTTAGGGTTACCGTTCGTGTTAGGGTTAGGGTTAGGGTTAGGGTTAGGGTTCGGGTTAGGGTTAGGTTTAGGGTTCGGGTTAGGGTTAGGATTAGGGTTAGGGTTAGGGTTATGGTTCGGGTTAGGGTTCGGGTTAGGGTTAGGTTTCGGGTTAGGTTTAGGGTTAGGGTTAGGGTTAGGGTTAGGATTCGGGTTCGGGTTAGGGTTAGGGTTAGGATTAAGGTTAGGTTTAGGGTTCGGATTAGTGTTAGGTGTAGGGTTCGGGTTAGGGTTCGGGTTCGGGTTCGGGTTAGGGTTAGGGTTAGGGTTAGGGTTAGTGTTAGGGGTTAGGGTTAGGGTTAGGGTTCGGGTAGGGTTAGGGTTACGGTTAGGGTTAGGGTACGGGTTAGGGTTAGGGTTCGGGTTAGTGTTAGGGTTAGGGTTCGGGTTAGGGTTAGGGTTAGGGTTATGGTTAGGTTTAGGGTTCGGGTTAGGGTTAGGGTTAGGGTTAGGGTTCGGGTTAGGGTTCGGGTTCGGGTTCGGGTTAGGGTTAGGGTTAGGGTTAGGGTTAGGGTTAGTGTTAGGGGTTAGGGTTAGGGTTAGGGTTCGGGTTAGTGTTAGGGTTACGGTTAGGGTTAGGGTTCGGGTTAGGGTTAGGGTTCGGGTTAGGGTTAGGGTTAGGGTTCGGGTTAGGGTTAGTGTTAGGGTTATGGTTAGGTTTAGGGTTCGGGTTAGGGTTAGGGTTAGGGTCAGGGTTCAGGTTAGGGTTACGGTTAGGGTTCGGGTTAGGGTTCGGTTTAGGGTTAGGATTAGGGTTAGGGTTCGGGGCAGGGTGAGGGTTAGGTTTAGGGTTCGGGTTAGGGTTAGGGTTAGGGTTATTGTTAGGTTTAGGGTTCAGGTTAGGGTTAGGGTTAGGGTTAGGGTTCGGGTTAGGGTTAGGGTTAGGGTTCGGGTTAGGTTTCGGGTTAGGGTTAGGATTAGGGTTAGGGTTCGGGGCAGGGTGAGGGTTAGGTTTAGGGTTCGGTTTAGGGTTATGGTTAGGGTTAATATTAGGGTTAGATTTCGGGTTAGGGTTAGGGTTAAGATTCGGGTTAGGATTAGGGTTAGGGTTAGGGTTAGGGTTCGCGTTAGGGTTCGGGTTAGGGGTCGGGTTAGGGTTAGGGTTAGGGTTCGGGTTAGGGTTAGGGTTAGGGTTAGGGTTCGGGTTAGTGTTAGGGTTTGGGTTAGGGGTAGGGTTAGGGTTCGGGTTCGGTTTAGGGTTTGGTTTGGGGATCGGTGTTAGGGTTAGGGTTAGGGTTCGGGTTAGGGTTGGGGTTAGGGTTAGGATTCGGGTAAGGGGTTATGGTTAGGGTTCGGGTTAGGGTTAGTGTTAGGGTTCCGGTTAAGTTTAGGGTGAGGGTTCGGGTTAGGGTTAGGGTTAGGGTTAGGGTTCGGGTTAGGGTTAGGGTTAGGGTTCGGGTTAGGGTTCGGGTTAGGGTTAGGGTTAGGGTTAGGGTTAGGGTTCCGGTTAGGGTTAGGGTTCGGGTTAGGGTTAGGGTTAGGGTTAGGGTTAGGGTTCGGATTAGGGTTAGGGGTAGGGTTCGGGTTAGGGTTCGGGTACGGGTTAGGATTAGGGTTAGGGTTAGTGTTAGGGTTCGGGTTAGGGTTAGGGTTAGGGTTAGGGTTAGGGGTTAGGGTTAGGGTTACCGTTCGGGTTAGGGTTAGGGTTAGGGTTAGGGTTAGGGTTCGGGTTAGGGTTAGGTTTAGGGTTCGGGTTAGGGTTAGGATTAGGGTTAGGGTTAGGGTTAGGGTTCGGGTTAGGGTTAGGGTTAGGGTTAGGGTTCGGGTTCGGGGTAAGGGTTAGGGTCAGGGTTCGGGTTAGGGTTCGGGTTAGGGTTAGGTTTCGGGTAAGGGGTTAGGGTTCGGGTTAGGGTTAGGGTTAGGGTTAGGGTTAGGGTTTGGGTTTGGGTTAGGGTTAGGTTTAGGGTTTGGTTTAGGGTTAGGGTTAGGGTTCGGGTTAGGTTTAGGGTTAGGGTTCGGGTTAGGGTTCGGGTTAGGGTTAGGGTTAGGGTTAGGGTTAGGGTTCCGGTTAGGGTTAGGGTTCGGGTTAGGGTTAGGGTTAGGGTTAGGTTTAGGGTTCGGATTAGGTTAGGGGTAGGGTTCGGGTTAGGGTTCGGGTACGGGTTAGGATTAGGGTTAGGGTTCGGGTTAGGGTTCGGGTTAGGGTTAGGGTTAGGGTTAGGGGTTAGGGTTAGGGTTACCGTTCGTGTTAGGGTTAGGGTTAGGGTTAGGGTTCGGGTTAGGGTTAGGTTTAGGGTTCGGGTTAGGGTTAGGATTAGGGTTAGGGTTAGGGTTAGGGTTCGGGTTAGGGTTCGGGTTAGGGTTAGGGTTCGGGTTAGGGTTAGGGTTAGGGTTAGGGTTAGGATTCGGGTTCGGGTTAGGGTTAGGGTTAGGATTAAGGTTAGGGTTTGGGTTCGGATTAGTGTTAGGTGTAGGGTTCGGGTTAGGGTTCGGGTTCGGGTTCGGGTTAGGGTTAGGGTTAGGGTTAGGGTTAGTGTTAGGGGTTAGGGTTAGGGTTAGGGTTCGGGTTAGGGTTAGGGTTACGGTTAGGGTTAGGGTTCGGTTTAGGGTTAGGGTTCGGGTTAGTGTTACGGTCAGGGTTCGGGTTAGGGTTAGGGTTAGGGTTATGGTTAGGTTTAGGGTTCGGGTTAGGGTTAGGGTTAGGGTTAGGGTTCGGGTTAGGGTTAGGGTTAGGGTTCGGGTTATGGTTCGGGTTAGGGTTAGGATTAGGGTTAGGGTTCGGGGCAGGGTGAGGGTTAGGTTTAGGGTTCGGTTTAGGGTTATGGTTAGGGTTAATATTAGGGTTAGATTTCGGGTTAGGGTTAGGGTTAAGATTCGGGTTAGGATTAGGGTTAGGGTTAGGGTTAGGGTTCGCGTTAGGGTTCGGGTTAGGGGTCGGGTTAGGGTTAGGGTTAGGGTTCGGGTTAGGGTTAGGGTTAGGGTTAGGGTTCGGGTTAGTGTTAGGGTTTGGTTTAGGGTTAGGGTTAGGGTTCGGGTTCGGTTTAGGGTTAGGGTTCGGGATCGTGGTTAGGGTTAGGGTTAGGGTTCGGGTTAGGGTTCGGGTTAGGGTTAGGATTCGGGTAAGGGGTTATGGTTCGGGTTCGGGTTAGGGTTAGTGTTAGGGTTCCGGTTAAGGTTAGGGTTAGGGTTCGGGTTAGGGTTAGGGTTAGGGTTAGGGTTAGGGTTCGGATTAGGGTTAGGGTTAGAGTTCCGGTTAGGGTTAGGGTTCGGGTTAGGGTTAGGGTTAGGGTTAGGGTTAGGGTTCGGATTAGGGTTAGGGGTAGGGTTTGGGTTAGGGTTCGGGTACGGGTTAGGATTAGGGTTAGGGTTAGGGTTAGGGTTCGGGTTATGGTTAGGTTTAGGGTTAGGGTTCGGGTTCGGGTTCGGGGTTAGGGTTACCGTTCGTGTTAGGGTTAGGGTTAGGGTTAGGGTTAGGGTTCGGGTTAGGGTTAGGTTTAGGGTTCGGGTTAGGGTTAGGATTAGAGTTAGGGTTAGGGTTATGGTTCGGGTTAGGGTTCGGGTTAGGGTTAGGGTTCGGGTTAGGGTTAGGGTTAGGGTTAGGGTTAGGGTTAGGATTCGGGTTCGGGTTAGGGTTAGGGTTAGGATTAAGGTTAGGTTTAGGGTTCGGATTAGTGTTAGGTGTAGGGTTCGGGTTAGGGTTCGGGTTCGTGTTCGGGTTAGGGTTAGGGTTAGGGTTAGGGTTAGTGTTAGGGGTTAGGGTTAGGGTTAGGGTTCGGGTTAGGGTTAGGGTTCGGGTTAGGGTTAGGGTTAGGGTTCGGGTTAGGGTTCGGGTTAGGGTTAGGGTTAGGGTTAGGGTTAGGGTTCGGATTAGGTTAGGGGTAGGGTTCGGGTTAGGGTTCGGGTACGGGTTAGGATTAGGGTTAGGGTTAGGGTTAGGGTTCGGGTTAGGGTTAGGGTTAGGGTTAGGGGTTAGGGTTAGGGTTACCGTTCGTGTTAGGGTTAGGGTTAGGGTTAGGGTTCGGGTTAGGGTTAGGTTTAGGGTTCGGGTTAGGGTTAGGATTAGGGTTAGGGTTAGGGTTAGGGTTCGGGTTAGGGTTCGGGTTAGGGTTAGGGTTCGGGTTAGGGTTAGGGTTAGGGTTAGGGTTAGGATTCGGGTTCGGGTTAGGGTTAGGGTTAGGATTAAGGTTAGGGTTTGGGTTCGGATTAGTGTTAGGTGTAGGGTTCGGGTTAGGGTTCGGGTTCGGGTTCGGGTTCGGGTTAGGGTTAGGGTTAGGGTTAGGGTTAGTGTTAGGGGTTAGGGTTAGGGTTAGGGTTCGGGTTAGGGTTAGGGTTACGGTTAGGGTTAGGGTTCGGTTTAGGGTTAGGGTTCGGGTTAGTGTTAGGGTTAGGGTTCGGGTTAGGGTTAGGATTAGGGTTATGGTTAGGTTTAGGGTTCGGGTTAGGGTTAGGGTTAGGGTTAGGGTTCGGGTTAGGGTTAGGGTTAGGGTTCGGGTTATGGTTCGGGTTAGGGTTAGGATTAGGGTTAGGGTTCGGGGCAGGGTGAGGGTTAGGTTTAGGGTTCGGTTTAGGGTTATGGTTAGGGTTAATATTAGGGTTAGATTTCGGGTTAGGGTTAGGGTTAAGATTCGGGTTAGGATTAGGGTTAGGGTTAGGGTTAGGGTTCGCGTTAGGGTTCGGGTTAGGGGTCGGGTTAGGGTTAGGGTTAGGGTTAGGGTTAGGGTTAGGGTTAGGGTTCGGGTTAGTGTTAGGGTTTGGTTTAGGGTTAGGGTTAGGGTTCGGGTTCGGTTTAGGGTTAGGGTTCGGGATCGTGGTTAGGGTTAGGGTTAGGGTTCGGGTTAGGGTTCGGGTTAGGGTTAGGATTCGGGTAAGGGGTTATGGTTCGGGTTCGGGTTAGGGTTAGTGTTAGGGTTCCGGTTAAGGTTAGGGTTAGGGTTCGGGTTAGGGTTAGGGTTAGGGTTAGGGTTAGGGTTCGGATTAGGGTTAGGGTTAGGGTTCCGGTTAGGGTTAGGGTTCGGGTTAGGGTTAGGGTTAGGGTTAGGGTTAGGGTTCGGATTAGGGTTAGGGGTAGGGTTTGGGTTAGGGTTCGGGTACGGGTTAGGATTAGGGTTAGGGTTAGGGTTAGGGTTCGGGTTAGGGTTAGGTTTAGGGTTAGGGTTCGGGTTCGGGTTCGGGGTTAGGGTTACCGTTCGTGTTAGGGTTAGGGTTAGGGTTAGGGTTAGGGTTCGGGTTAGGGTTAGGTTTAGGGTTCGGGTTAGGGTTAGGATTAGGGTTAGGGTTAGGGTTATGGTTCGGGTTAGGGTTCGGGTTAGGGTTAGGGTTCGGGTTAGGGTTAGGGTTAGGGTTAGGGTTAGGGTTAGGATTCGGGTTCGGGTTAGGGTTAGGGTTAGGATTAAGGTTAGGTTTAGGGTTCGGATTAGTGTTAGGTGTAGGGTTCGGGTTAGGGTTCGGGTTCGGGTTCGGGTTAGGGTTAGGGTTAGGGTTAGGGTTAGTGTTAGGGGTTAGGGTTAGGGTTAGGGTTCGGGTTAGGGTTAGGGTTCGGGTTAGGGTTAGGGTTAGGGTTCGGGTTAGGGTTCGGGTTAGGGTTAGGATTAGGGTTAGGGTTCGGGGCAGGGTGAGGGTTAGGTTTAGGGTTCGGTTTAGGGTTATGGTTAGGGTTAATATTAGGGTTAGATTTCGGGTTAGGGTTAGGGTTAAGAATCGGGTTAGGATTAGGGTTAGGGTTAGGGTTAGGGTTCGCGTTAGGGTTCGGGTTAGGGGTCGGGTTAGGGTTAGGGTTAGGGTTCGGGTTAGGGTTAGGGTTACGGTTAGGGTTCGGGTTAGTGTTAGGGTTTGGGTTAGGGTTAGGGTTAGGGTTCGGGTTCGGTTTAGGGTTAGGGTTCGGGATCGGGGTTAGGGTTAGGGTTAGGGTTCGGGTTAGGGTTCGGGTTAGGGTTAGGATTCGGGTAAGGTGTTATGGTTCGGGTTCGGGTTAGGGTTAGTGTTAGGGTTCCGGTTAAGGTTAGGTTTAGGGTTCGGGTTCGGGTTAGGGTTAGGGTTAGGGTTCGGGTTAGGGTTAGGGTTAGGGTTAGGGTTCGGGTTAGGGTTCGGGTTCGGGTTAGGGTTTAGGGTTAGGGTTAGGGTTCCGGTTAGGGTTAGGGGTCAGGTTAGGGTTCGGGTTAGGGTTAGGGTTAGGGTTCGGGTTCAGGTTAGGGTTAGGGTTCGGGTTAGTTTTCGGGTTAGGGTTAGGGTTCGGGTTAGAGTTAGGGTTCGGTTTAGGGTTAGTGTTAGGTTTAGGAGGTAGGGTTAGGGTTAGGGTTCGGGTTAGGATGAGGGTTAGGATTCGGGTTAGGGTTAGGGTTAGGGTTCGGGTTAGGGTTAGGGTTCGGGTTAGGGTTAGATTTAGTGTTCGGGTTAGGTTTAGGGTTAGGGTTCAGGTTAGGGTTAGGGTTCGGGTTCGGGTTATGTTTAGGGTTCGGGTTCGGGTTAGGGTTCGGGTTTTGGTTAGGGTTCGGGTTAGGGTTAGGTTTAGGGTTAGGGTTCGGGTTAGGGTTAGGGTTTGGGTTGGGGTTCGGGTTAGGGTTAGGTTTCGGGTAGGGTTAGGGTTCTGGTTAGGGTTAGGGTTCGGGTTAGGTTTAGGGTTCTAGTTCGGGTTAGGGTTAGGGTTAAGGTTAGGGTTCGGTTAGGGTTAGGGGTACGGTTCGGGTTAGGGTTCGGGATAGGGTTAGGGTTAGGGTTCGGGTTCGGGTTAGGGTTAGGGTTAGGGTTAGGGTTAGGGTTCGGGTTACGGTTAGGGTCCGGGTTAGGGTTAGGGCTAGGGTTCGGGTTAGGTTTAGGGTTAGGGTTCGGGTTACGGTTCGGGTTAGGTTTAGGGTTAGGGTTCGGGTTAGGTTTAGGTTTCGGCTTAGGGTTAGGTTTAGGTTTAGGGTTCGGGTTAGGGTTAGGGTTCGGGTTAGGGTTGGGTTCGGGTTAGGTTTCAGGTTAGGGTTAGGGTTCGGGTTATGGTTATGGTTAAGGTTCGGGTTCGGGTTCGGGTTACGGTTAGGGTTATGGTTAGGGTTCGGTTTAGGGTTAGGGTTAGTGTTAGGGTTAGGTTTGGGTTTAGGGTTAGGGTTAGGGTTAGGGTTAGAGGTAGGGTTAGGGTTAGGTTTAGGGTTAGGTTTCGGATTAGGGTTAGGTTAGGGTTCAGGTTAGGGTTAGGGTTTGGGTTAGGGTTAGGGTTTGGGTTAGGGTTAGGTTTCGGGTTAGGGGTTAAGGTTAGGGTTCGGGTTTGGGTTAGGGTTAAGGTTAGGGTTAGGGTTAGGGTTCGGGTTAGGTTTAGGTTTAGTGTTAGGGTTAGGGTTGGGGTTAGGGTTAGGGTTAGGGTTAGGGTTCGGGTTAGGGTTCGGGTCAGGGTTAGGGTTCGGGTTAGGGTTAGGGTTA
>JAVLSZ010000061.1:370000-372500 GCA_032313775.1 Urocyon cinereoargenteus | reverse complement strand
GTTAGGGTTAGGGTTAGGGTTAGGGTTCGGGTTAGGGTTAGGGTTAGGGTTAGGGTTCGGGTTAGTGTTAGGGTTTGGTTTAGGGTTAGGGTTAGGGTTCGGGTTCGGTTTAGGGTTAGGGTTCGGGATCGTGGTTAGGGTTAGGGTTAGGGTTCGGGTTAGGGTTCGGGTTAGGGTTAGGATTCGGGTAAGGTGTTATGGTTCGGGTTCGGGTTAGGGTTAGTGTTAGGGTTCCGGTTAAGGTTAGGGTTAGGGTTCGGGTTAGGTTTAGGGTTAGGGTTAGGGTTCGGGTTAGGGTTTGGGTTAGTGTTCGGGTTAGGGTTCCGGTTAGTGTTAGGGTTAGGGTTAGGGTTAGGGTTCCGGTTAGGGTTAGAGTTCTGGTTAGGGTTAGGGTTAGGGTTAGGGTTAGGGTTCGGATTAGGGTTAGGGGTAGGGTTCGGGTTAGGGTTCGTGTACGGTTTAGGATTAGGGTTAGGGTTAGGGTTAGGGTTAGGGTTCGGGATAGGGTTAGGGTTAGGGTTAGGGTTAGGGGTTAGGGTTAGCGTTACCGTTCGGGTTAGGGTTAGGGTTAGGGTTAGGGTTAGGGTTCGGGTTAGGGTTAGGTTTAGGGTTCGGGTTAGGGTTAGGATTAGGGTTAGGGTTCGGGTTCGGGGTTAGGGTTAGGGTTAGGGTTCGGGTTAGGGTTCGGGTTAGGGTTAGGTTTAGGGTTCGGGTTAGGGTTAGGGTTAGGGTTAGGGTTCGGGTTCGGGGTTAGGGTTAGGGTTAGGGTTCGGGTTAGGGTTCGGGTTAGGGTTAGGTTTCGGGTAAGGTGTTAGGGTTCGGGTTAGGGTTAGGGTTAGGGTTATGGTTAGGGCTCGGGTTTGGGTTAGGGTTATGTTTAGGGTTTGGTTTAGGGTTAGGGTTAGGGTTAGGGTTAGGGTTAGGGTTCGGGTTAGGGTTAGGGTTCGGGTTAGGGGTCGGGTTAGGGTTAGGGTTAGGGTTCGGGTTAGGGTTAGGGTTAGGGTTACGGTTCAAGTTAGGGTTAGGGTTCGGGTTAGTGTTACGGTTAGGGTTCGGGTTCGGGTTAGGGTTAGGGTTCGGGTTCGGGTTAGGGTTAGGGTTCGGGTTAGGGTTCGGGTTAGGGTTAGGTTTAGGGTTAGGGTTCGGGTTCGGGGTTAGGGTTATGGTTAGGGATCGGGTTAGGGTTCGGGTTAGGGTTAGGGTTAGGGTTCGGGTTCGGTGTTAGGGTTAGGGTTAGGGTTCGGGTTAGGGTTCGGGTTAGGGTTAGGATTCGGGTAAGGGGTTATGGTTCGGGTTCGGGTTAGGGTTAGTGTTAGGGTTCCGGTTAAGGTTAGGGTTAGGGTTCGGGTTACGGTTAGGGTTAGGGTTAGGTTCGGGTTAGGTTTAGGGTTAGGGTTCGGGTTAGGGTTCGGGTTAGGGTTAGGGTTAGGGTTAGGGTTAGGGTTCCGGTTAGGGTTAGGGTTCGGGTTAGGGTTAGGGTTAGGGTTAGGGTTAGGGTTCGGATTAGGTTTAGGTGTAGGGTTCGGGTTAGGGTTCGGGTTCGGGTTAGGATTAGGGTTAGGGTTAGGGATAGGGTTCGGGTTAGGGTTAGGGTTAGGGTTAGGGTTAGGGGTTAGGGTTAGGGTTACCGTTCGTGTTAGGGTTAGGGTTAGGGTTAGGGTTAGGGTTCGGGTTAGGTTTAGGTTTAGGGTTTGGGTTAGGGTTAGGATTAGTGTTAGGGTTAGGGTTAGGGTTCGGGTTAGGGTTAGGGTTAGGGTTAGGGTTCGGGTTCGGGGTTAGGGTTAGGGTTAGGGTTCGGGTTAGGGTTCGGGTTAGGGTTAGGTTTCGGGTAAGGGGTTAGGGTTCGGTTTAGGGTTAGGGTTAGGGTTAGGGTTAGGGTTCGGGTTTAGGTTAGGGTTAGGTTTAGGGTTTGGTTTAGGGTTAGTGTTAGGGTTAGGGTTAGGGTTAGGGTTAGGTTTCGGGTTAGGTTTAGGGTTCAGGTTAGGGGTCGGGTTAGGGTTAGGGTTAGGGTTCGGGTTAGGGTTAGGGTTAGGGTTAGGGTTCAAGTTAGGGTTAGGGTTCGGGTTAGTGTTAGGGTTAGGGTTCGGGTTCCGGTTAGGGTTAGGGTTCGGGTTCGGTTTAGGGTTAGGGTTCGGGTTAGGGTTCGGGTTAGGGTTAGGTTTAGGGTTAGGGTTCGGTTCGGTGTTAGGGTTATGGTTAGGGATCGGGTTAGGGTTCGGGTTAGGGTTAGGATTCGGGTAAGGGGTTAGGGTTCGGGTTCGGGTTAGGTTTAGGTTTAGGGTTCCGGTTAAGGTTAGGGTTAGGGTTCTGTTTAGGGTTAGGGTTAGGTTTAGGTATAGGGTTCGGGTTAGGGTTAGGGTTAGTGTTCGGGTTAGGGTTCGGTTTAGGGTTAGGGTTAGGGTTAGGGTTAGGGTTAGGGTTAGGGTTCGGATTAGGGTTAGGGGTAGGGTTCGGATTAGGGTTCGGTTTCGGGTTAGGGTTAGGGTTAGGGTTAGGGTTA
>JAVLSZ010000061.1:362500-365000 GCA_032313775.1 Urocyon cinereoargenteus | reverse complement strand
GTTAGGGTTCGGGTACGGGTTAGGATTAGGGTTAGGGTTAGGGTTAGGGTTCGGGTTAGGGTTAGGGTTAGGGTTAGGGTTAGGGGTTAGGGTTAGGGTTACCGTTCGGGTTAGGGTTAGGGTTAGGGTTAGGGTTAGGGTTCGGGTTAGGGTTAGGTTTAGGGTTTGGGTTAGTGTTAGGATTAGGGTTAGGGTTAGGGTTAGGGTTCGGGTTAGGGTTAGGGTTAGGGTTAGGGTTCGGGTTCGGGGTTAGGGTTAGGGTTAGGGTTCGGGTTAGGGTTCGGGTTAGGTTTAGGTTTCGGGTAAGGGGTTAGGGTTCGGGTTAGGGTTAGGGTTAGGGTTAGGGTTCGGGTTTGGGTTAGGGTTAGGTTTAGGGTTTGGTTTAGGGTTAGGGTTAGGGTTAGGGTTAGGGTTAGGGTTCGGGTTAGGGTTAGGGTTCGGGTTAGGGGTCTGGTTAGGGTTAGGGTTAGGGTTAGGGTTCCGGTTAGGGTTAGGGTTCGGGTTAGGGTTAGGGTTAGGGTTCGGGTTAGGGTTAGGGTTAGGGTTAGTGTTAGGGGTTAGGGTTAGGGTTACCGTTCGTGTTAGGGTTAGGGTTAGGGTTAGGGTTCGGGTTAGGGTTAGGTTTAGGGTTCGGGTTAGGGTTAGGATTAGGGTTAGGGTTAGGGTTAGGGTTCGGGTTAGGGTTAGGGTTAGGGTTAGGGTTCGGGTTCGGGGTTAGGGTTAGGGTTAGGGTTCGGGTTAGGGTTCGGGTTAGGGTTAGGTTTCGGGTAAGGGGTTAGGGTTCGGGTTAGGGTTAGGGTTAGGGTTAGGGTTAGGGTTCGGGTTTGGGTTAGGGTTAGGTTTAGGGTTTGGTTTAGGGTTAGGGTTAGGGTTAAGGTTAGGGTTAGGTTTCGGGTTAGGGTTAGGGTTCAGGTTAGGGGTCGGGTTAGGGTTAGGGTTAGGGTTCGGGTTAGGGTTAGGGTTAGGGTTAGGGTTCAAGTTAGGGTTAGGGTTCGGGTTAGTGTTAGGGTTAGGGTTCGGGTTCGGGTTAGGGTTAGGGTTCGGGTTCGGGTTAGGGTTAGGGTTCGGGTTAGGGTTCGGGTTAGGGTTAGGTTTAGGGTTAGGGTTCGGGTTCGGGGTTAGGGTTATGGTTAGGGATCGGGTTAGGGTTCGGGTTAGGGTTAGGATTCGGGTAAGGGGTTAGGGTTCGGGTTCGGGTTAGGGTTAGGTTTAGGTTTCCGGTTAAGTTTAGGGTTAGGATTCTGTTTAGGGTTAGGGTTAGGTTTAGGATTAGGGTTCGGGTTAGGGTTAGGGTTAGTGTTCGGGTTACGGTTCGGTTTAGGGTTAGGGTTAGGGTTAGGGTTAGGGTTAGGGTTCGGATTAGGGTTAGGGGTAGGGTTCGAGTTAGGGTTAGGGTTAGGGTTAGGGTTAGGGTTAGGGTTCGGGTTCGGGTTAGGTTTAGGTTTAGGGTTAGGGGTTAGTGTTAGGGTTACCTTTCGGGTTAGGGTTAGGGTTAGGTTTAGGGTTAGGGTTAGGGTTAGTGTTAGGTTTAGGGTTAGGGTTCGGGTTAGGGTTAGGGTTATGGTTAGGGTTAGGGTTCGGGTTAGGGTTCGGGTTCGGGTTAGGGTTAGGGGTTAGTGTTCAGGTTAGGGTTAGGGTTAGGGATCGGGTTAGGGTTCGGGTTAGGGTTAGGGTTAGTGTTCGGGTTAGGGTTAGGGTTAGGGTTCAGGTTCGGGTTAGGGTTAGGGTTCGGGTTAGGTTTAGGGTTAGGGTTCGGGTTAGGGTTAGGGTTCGGGTTAGGGTTAGGGTTAGGGTTCGCGTTAGGGTTAGGGTTAGGGTTCGGGTTAGGGTTCGGGTTAGGGTTAGGGTTCGGGTTCGGGTTAGGGTTAGGTTTAGGGTTAGGGTTCGGATTAGGGTTAGGGTTAGGGTTAGGGTTAGGGGTTAGGGTTAGGGTTACCGTTCGGGTTAGGGTTAGTGTTAGGGTTCGGGTTAGGGTTAGGGTTAGGGTTCGGGTTAGGGTTAGGGTTAGGGTTAGGGTTAGGGTTCGGGTTAGGGTTAGGTTTCGGGCTAGGGTTAGGGTCGGGTTCGGGTTAGGGTTAGAGTTTGGGTTAGGTTTCGGGTTAGGGTTAGTGTTCGGGTTCGGGTTAGGGTTCGGGTTAGGGTTAGGGTTAGTGTTAGTGTTAGGGTTCGGGTTAGGGTTAGGGTTCGGGTTCGGGTTACGGTTAGGGTTAGGGTTAGGGTTCGGATTCGGGTTAGTGTTAGGGTTAGGGTTAGGGTTAGGGTCAGGGCTCGGGTTAGGGTTCGGGTTCGGGTTAGGGTTAGGTTTAGGTTTAGGGTTACGGTTCGGGTTAGGGTTACGGTTAGCGTTAGGGGTTAGGGTTAGGGTTAGGGTTCGGGTTCGGTGTTAGGGTTAGGGTTAGGGTTCGGGTTAGGGTTCGGGTTAGGGTTAGGATTCGGGTAAGGGGTTATGGTTCGGGTTCGGGTTAGGGTTAGTGTTAGGGTTCCGGTTAAGGTTAGGGTT
>JAVLSZ010000061.1:210000-355000 GCA_032313775.1 Urocyon cinereoargenteus | reverse complement strand
TTAGGGTTAGGGTTAGGGTTCGGGTTAGGGTTAGGGTTAGGGTTAGGGTTCAAGTTAGGGTTAGGGTTCGGGTTAGTGTTAGGGTTAGGGTTCGGGTTCGGGTTAGGGTTAGGGTTAGGGTTCGGGTTAGGGTTAGGTTTAGGGTTAGGGTTCGGGTTCGGGGTTAGGGTTATGGTTAGGGATCGGGTTAGGGTTCGGGTTAGGGTTAGGATTCGGGTAAGGGGTTAGGGTTCGGGTTCGGGTTAGGGTTAGGTTTAGGGTTCCGGTTAAGGTTAGGGTTAGGGTTCTGTTTAGGGTTAGGGGTAGGTTTAGGGTTAGGGTTCGGGTTAGGGTTAGGGTTAGGGTTCGGGTTAGGATTCGGTTTAGGGTTAGGGTTAGGGTTAGGGTTAGGGTTAGGGTTCGGATTAGGGTTAGGGGTAGGGTTCGTGTTAGGGTTCGGTTTCGGGTTAGGGTTAGGGTTAGGGTAGGGTTAGGGTTCGGGTTCGGGTTAGGGGTAGGTTTAGGGTGAGGGGTTAGTGTTAGGGTTACCTTTCGGGTTAGGGTTAGGGTTAGGTTTAGGGTTAGGGTTAGGGTTAGTGTTAGGTTTAGGGTTAGGGTTCGGGTTAGGGTTAGGGTTATGGTTAGGGTTAGTGTTCGGGTTAGGGTTAGGGTTAGGGTTCAGGTTCGGGTTAGGGTTAGGGTTCGGGTTAGGTTTAGGGTTAGGGTTCGTGTTAGGGTTAGGGTTCGGGTTAGGGTTAGGGTTAGGGTTCGCGTTAGGGTTAGGGTTAGGGTTCGGGTTAGGGTTCGGGTTAGGGTTAGGGTTCGGGTTCGGGTTATGGTAAGGGTTAGGGTTAGGGTTCGGATTAGGGTTAGGGTTAGGGTTAGTGTCAGGGGTTAGGGTTAGGGTTACCGTTCGGGTTAGGGTTAGGGTTAGGGTTCGGGTTAGGGTTAGGGTTAGGGTTCGGGTTAGGGTTAGGGTTAGGGTTAGGGTTAGGTTTCGGGTTGGGGTTGGTTTCGGGCTAGGGTTAGGGTCGGGTTCGGGTTAGGGTTAGAGTTTGGGTTAGGTTTCGGGTTAGGGTTAGTGTTCGGGTTAGGGTTAGGGTTAGTGTTAGGGTTAGGGTTCGGGTTAGGGTTAGGGTTCGGGTTCGGGTTACGGTTAGGGTTAGGGTTAGGGTTCGGTTTCGGGTTAGTGTTAGGGTTAGGGTTAGGGTTAGGGTCAGGTCTCGGGTTAGGGTTCGGGTTCGGGTTAGGGTTAGGTTTAGGTTTAGGGTTACGGTTCGGGTTAGGGTTACGGTTAGCGTTAGGGGTTAGGGTTAGGGTTAGGGTTCGGGTTCGGTGTTAGGGTTAGGTTTAGGGTTCGGGTTAGGGTTCGGGTCAGGGTTAGGATTCGGGTAAGGGTTATGGTTCGGGTTCGGGTTAGGGTTAGTGTTACGGTTCCGGTTACGGTTAGGGTTAGGGTTTGGGTTAGGGTAGGGTTAGGGTTAGTGTTCGGGTTAGGGTTAGGGTTAGGGTTCGGGTTAGGGTTCGGGTTAGGGTTAGGGTTAGGGTTAGGGTTCCGGTTAGGGTTAGGGTTCGGGTCAGGGTTAGGGTTAGGGTTAGGTTTAGGGTTCGGATTAGGGTTAGGGGTAGGGTTTGGGTTAGGGTTCGGGTACGGGTTAGGATTAGGGTTAGGGTTAGGGTTAGGGTTCGGGTTAGGGTTAGGGTTAGGGTTAGGGTTAGGGGTTAGGGTTAGGGTTACGTTCGTGTTAGGTTTAGGGTTAGGGTTAGGGTTAGGGTTCGGGTTAGGGTTAGGTTTAGGGTTCGGGTTAGGGTTAGTATTAGGGTTAGGGTTAGGGTTAGGGTTCGGGTTAGGGTTAGGGTTAGGGTTAGGGTTCGGGTTAGGGTTAGGTTTCGGGTAAGGGGTTAGGGTTCGGGTTAGGGTTAGGGTTAGGGTTAGGGTTCGGGTTACGTTTAGGGTTAGGGTTAGGTTTCGGGTTAGGGTTAGGGTTAGGGTTAGGGTTAGGGTTCGGATTAGGGTTATTGTTAGGGTTCCAGTTAAGGTTAGGTTTAGGGTTCAGGTTAGGGTTAGGGTTAGGGTTAGGGTTCGGGTTAGGGTTAGGGTTAGGGTTCGGGTTAGGGTTCGGGTTAGGGTTAGGGTTAGGGTTCGGGTTAGGTTTCGGGTTAGGGTTAGGGTTAGGGTTCCGGTTAAGGTTAGGGTTAGGGTTCGGGTTAGGGTTAGGGTTAGGGTTCGGGTTAGGGTTAGGGTTAGGTTTCGGGTTAGGGTTCGGGTTAGGGTTAGGGTTAGGGTAAGGGTTACTTTTCGGGTTAGGGTTAGGGTTAGGGTTCGGGTTAGGTTTAGGGTTCGGTTTAGGGTTAGGGTTAGGGTTAATGTTAGGGTTAGGTTTCGGGTTAGGGTTAGGGTTAAGGTTCGGGTTAGGATTAGGGTTAGGGTTAGGGTTCGCGTTAGGGTTCGGTTTAGGGGTCGGGTTAGGGTTCGGGTTCGGGTTAGGGTTAGGGTTAGGGTTCGGGTTAGGGTTAGGGTTTGGGTTAGGGTTAGGGTTAGGGTTCGGGTTCGGGTTAGGGTTAGGGTTCGGGATCGGGTTAGGGTTAGGATTTGGGTAAGTGGTTATGGTTCGGGTTCGGGTTAGGGTTATTGTTAGGGTTCCGGTTAAGGTTAGGGTTAGGGTTCAGGTTAGGGTTAGGGTTAGGTTTAGGGTTCGGGTTAGGGTTAGGGTTAGGGTTCGGGTTAGGGTTCGGGTTAGGGTTAGGGTTAGGGTTAGGGTTAGGGTTAGGTTTCGGGTTAGGGTTAGGGTTAGTGTTCCGGTTAAGGTTAGGGTTAGGGTTCGGGTTAGGGTTAGGGTTAGGGTTCGGGTTAGGGTTAGGGTTAGGTTTCGGGTTAGGGTTCGGATTAGGGTTAGGGTTAGGGTAAGGTTTAGTTTTCGGGTTAGGGTTAGGGTTCGGGTTCGAGTTAGGGTTAGGGTTATGGTTAGGGTTAGGGTTAGGGTTCAGATTAGGGTTAGGGGTAGGGTTCTGGTTAGGGTTCGGGTTCGGGTTAGGGTTAGGGATAGGGTTAGGGTTAGGGTTCGGGTTAGGGTTAGGATTAGGGTTAGGGTTAGGGGTTAAGGTTAGTGTTAACGTTCGGGTTAGGGTTAGGATTAGGGTTAGGGTTCGGGTTAGGGTTAGGGTTAGGGTTCGGGTTAGGGTTAGGGTTAGGGTTAGGGTTAGGGTTAGGGTTCGGGTTAGGGTTAGGTTTAGGGTTAGGGTTCGGGTGAGGGTTAGGGTTAGGGTTCAGGTTAGTGTTCGGGTTAGGGTTAGGTTAGGGTTAGGGTTCGGGTTAGGGTTAGGGTTAGGTTTAGGGTTAGTGTTCGTTTTAGGGTTAGGTTTAGGGTTAGGGTTAGGTTTAGGGTTAAGGTTCGGGTTAGGGTTAGGGTTAAGGTTCGGGATAGGGTTAGAGTTTGGGTTAGGTTTCGGGTTAGGGTTAGGGTTCGCGTTAGGGTTAGGGTTCGGGTTAGGGTTAGGGTTAGTGTTAGGATTAGGGTTCGGGTTAGGGTTAGGGTTCGGGTTCGGGTTACGGTTAGGGTTAGGGTTAGGGTTCGGTTTCGGGTTAGGGTTCGGGATAGGGTTAGGGTTCGGGTTAGGGTTAGGGATCGGGTTCGGGTTAGGGTTAGGGTTCGGGTTCGGTTTAGGGTTAGGGTTAGGTTTAGGGTTCGGATTAGGGTTAGGGGTACGGTACGGGTTAATGTTCGTGTTCGGGTTAGTGTTAGGGTTAGGGTAGGGTTAGGGTTCGGGTTACGGTTAGGGTTAGGGTTAGGGTTAGGGGTTAGGGTTAGGGTTCGGGTTAGGGTTAGGGTTAGGGTTAGGGTTAGGGTTCGGGTTAGGGTTAGGGTTCGGGTTCGGGTTCGGGTTAGTGTTAGGGTTAGGGTAGGGTTAGGGTTCGGGTTAGGGTTAGGGTAGGGTTAGTGTTCGGGTTACGGTTAGGGTTAGGGTTCGGGTTGTGTTCGGGTGAGGGTTAGGGTTAGGGTTCGGGTTCAGGTTAGGGTTAGGGTTCGGGTTAGTGTTCGGGTTAGGGTTAGTGTTCGGGTTAGGGTTAGGGTTCGGTTTAGGGTTAGTGTTAGTGTTAGGAGGTAGGGTTAGGGTTAGGGTTCGTGTTAGGGTTAGGGTTAGTGTTAGGGTTAGGGTTTAGTGTTCGGGTTAGGGTTAGGGTTCGGGTTAGGGTTAGGGTTATGGTTAGGGTTAGGGTTAGGGTTCGGTTTCGGGTTAGGGTTAGGGTTAGGATTAAGGTTAGTGTTAGGGTTCGGATTAGTGTTAGGTGTAGGGTTCGGGTTAGGGTTCGGGTTCGGGTTAGGGTTAGGGTTAGGGTTAGGGTTAGGGTTAGTGTTAGGGGTTAGGGTTACGGTTAGGGTTTGGGTTAGGATTAGGGTTACGGTTAGGGTTAGGGTTCGGGTAAGGGTTAGGGTTCGGGTTAGTGTTAGGGTTAGGGTTCGGGTTAGGGTTAGGGTTAGGGTTATGGTTAGGGTTAGGGTTCGGGTTAGGGTTAGGGTTAGGGTTAGGTTTCGGGTTAGGGTTAGGGTTAGGGTTCGGGTTAGGTTTCGGGTTAGGGTTAGGATTAGGGTTAAGGTTCGGGGCAGAGTGAGGGTTAGGGTTAGGGTTCGGTTCTGGGTTAGGGTTAGGGTTAATGTTAGGGTTAGGTTTCGGGTTAGGGTTAGGGTTAAGGTTCGGGTTAGGATTAGGGTTAGGGTTAGGGTTAGGGTTCGCGTTAGGGTTCGGGTTAGGGGTCGGGTTAGAGTTAGGGTTAGGGTTCGGGTTCGGGGTTAGGGTTAGGGTTAGGGTTCGGGTTAGGGTTCGGTTTAGGTTTAGGATTCGGGTAAGGGGTTATGGTTCGGGTTCGGGTTAGGGTTAGTGTTAGGGTTCCGGTTAAGGTTACGGTTAGGGTTCGGGTTAGGGTTAGGGTTAGGGTTAGGGTTCGGGTTAGGGTTAGGGTTAGGGTTCGGGTTAGGTTTCGGGTTAGGGTTAGGGTTAGGGTTAGGGTTAGGGTTCCGGTTAGGGTTAGGGTTCGGGTTAGGGTTAGGGTTAGGGTTAGGGTTAGGGTTCGGATTAGGGTTAGGGGTAGGGTTCGGGTTAGGGTTCGGGTACGGGTTAGGTTTAGGGTTAGGGTTAGGGTTAGGGTTCGGGTTAGGGTTAGGGTTAGGGTTAGGAGTAGGGTTAGGGTTACCGTTCGGGTTAGGGTTAGGGTTAGGGTTAGGGTTAGGGTTCGGGTTAGGGTTAGGTTTAGGGTTCGGGTTAGGGTTAGGTTTAGGGTTAGGGATAGGGTTAGGGTTCGGGTTAGGGTTAGGGTTAGGGTTAGGGTTCGGGTTCGGGGTTAGGGTTAGGTTTAGGGTTCGGGTTAGGGTTCGGGTTAGGGTTAGGATTCGGGTAAGGTGTTAGGGTTCAGGTTCGGGTTAGGATTAGGGTTAGGGTTCCGGTTAGGTTTAGGGTTAGGGTTAGGGTTCGGGTTAGGGTTAGGGTTAGGGTTAGTGTTAGGGTTCAAGTTAGGGTTAGGGTTAGGGTTCGGGTTAGGGTTCGTGTTAGGCTTAGGGTTAGGGTTAGGGTTAGGGTTCGGGTTAGGGTTAGGTTTCCGGTTAGGGTTAGGTTTAGTGTTCTGGTTAGGGTTAGGGTTAGGGTTCGGGTTAGGGTTAGGGTTACGGTTAAGGTTAGGGTTCGGGTTAGGGTTAGGGTTAGTGTTCGGGTTAGGTTTAGGGTTAGGGTTATGGTTACGGTTAGGTTTCGGGTTAGGGTTAGGGTTAGGGTTCAGGTTAGGGTTAGGGTTAGGGTTCGGGTTAGGGTTCGTGTTAGGGTTAGGGTTAGGGTTCGGGTTAGGGTTCGGGTTAGGGTTAGGGTTCGGGTTAGGGTTAGGGTTAGGGTTAGGGTTCTGGTTAGGGTTAGGGTTCGGGTTAGTGTTAGGGTTAGGGTTAGGGTTAGGGTTCGGATTAGGGTTAGGGGTAAGTTTCGGGTTAGGGTTCGGGTTCGAGTTAGGGTTAGGGTTAGGGTTAGGGTTAGGGTTCGGGTTCGGGTTCGGGTTAGGTTTAGGGTTAGGGTTAGGGGTTAGGGTTAGGGTTACCATTCGGGTTAGGGTTAGGGTTAGGGTTAGGGTTAGGGTTCGGTTAGGGTTAGGGTTAGGGTTCGGGTTAGGGTGAGGGTTAAGGTTAGGGTTAGGGTTCGGGTTAGGGTTAGTGTTAGGCTTAGGGTTCGGGTTAGGGTTAGGGTTAGGGTTCAGGTTAGGGTTCGGGTTCGGGTGAGGGTTAGGGTTAGGGTTCGGGTTAGGGTTAGGGTTAGGGTTAGGGTTCGTGTTAGGTTTAGGTTTAGGGTTCAGGTTAGGGTTCGGGTTAGGGTTAGGGTTAGGGTTAGGTTTCGGGTTACAGTAAGGGTTAATGTTAGGGTTCGGGTTAGGGTTAGGTTTAGGGTTAGGGTTAGGGTTAGGGTTAAGTTTCGGGGTAGGGTTAGGGTTAAGGTTCGGGTTAGCGTTAGGGTTAGGGTTAGGGTTAGGGTTCGGTTTCGGATTAGGGTTAGGGTTAGGGTTAGGGTAAGGGTTAGTTTTCGGGTTAGGGTTAGGGTTAGGGTTAGGGTTAGGGTTCGTGTTAGGGTTAGGGTTAGGATTTGGGTTAGGGTTAGGGTTCGGGTTAGGATTAGGATTCCGGTTAGGGTTAGGGTTAGGGTTCGGGTTCGGGTTAGGGTTAGGGTTCGGGTTAGTGTTAGGGGTCGGGTTAGGGTTTGGTTTAGGGTTAGGGTTAGGGTTAGGGTTAGGGTTAGGTTTCGGGTTAGGGTTAGGGTTCAGGTTAGGGGTCGGGTTAGGGTTAGGGTTCGGGTTCGGGTTACGGTTAGGGTTAGGGTTAGGGTTCGGTTTCGGGTTAGTGTTAGGGTTAGGGTTAGGGTTAGGGTCAGGGCTCGGGTTAGGGTTCGGGTTCGGGTTAGGGTTAGGGTTCGGGTTAGTGTTAGGGGTCGGGTTAGGGTTTGGTTTAGGGTTAGGGTTAGGGTTAGGGTTAGGGTTAGGTTTCGGGTTAGGGTTAGGGTTCAGGTTAGGGGTCGGGTTAGGGTTAGGGTTCGGGTTCGGGTTACGGTTAGGGTTAGGGTTAGGGTTCGGTTTCGGGTTAGTGTTAGGGTTAGGGTTAGGGTTAGGGTCAGGGCTCGGGTTAGGGTTCGGGTTCGGGTTAGGGTTAGATTTAGGTTTAGGGTTACGGTTCGGGTTAGGGTTACGGTTAGCGTTAGGGGTTAGGGTAGGGTTCGGGTTAGGGTTAGGGTTAGGGTTAGGGTTATGGTTAGGGTTAGGGTTCGGGTTACGTTTAGGGTTAGGGTTAGGTTTCGGGTTAGGGTTAGGGTTAGGGTTAGGGTTAGGGTTCGGATTAGGATTATTGTTAGGGTTCCAGTTAAGGTTAGGGTTAGGGTTCAGGTTAGGGTTAGGGTTAGGGTTAGGGTTCGGGTTAGGGTTAGGGTTAGGGTTCGGGTTAGGGTTCGGGTTAGGGTTAGGGTTAGGGTTCGGGTTAGGTTTCGGGTTAGGGTTAGGGTTAGGGTTCCGGTTAAGGTTAGGGTTAGGGTTCGGGTTAGGGTTAGGGTAAGGGTTCGGGTTAGGTTTAGGGTTAGGTTTCGGATTAGGGTTCGGGTTAGGGTTAGGGTTAGGGTAAGGGTTACTTTTCGGGTTAGGGTTAGGGTTAGGGTTCGGGTTAGGTTTAGGGTTCGGTTTAGGGTTAGGGTTAGGGTTAATGTTAGGGTTAGGTTTCGGGTTAGGGTTAGGTTTAAGGTTCGGGTTAGGATTAGGGTTAGGGTTAGGGTTAGGGTTCGCGTTAGGGTTCGGTTTAGGGGTCGGGTTAGGGTTAGGGTTCGGGTTCGGGTTAGGGTTAGGGTTAGGGTTCGGGTTAGTGTTAGGGTTTGGGTTAGGGTTAGGGTTAGGGTTCGGGTTCGGGTTAGGGTTAGGGTTCGGGATCGGGTTAGGGTTAGGATTTGGGTAAGTGGTTATGGTTCGGGTTCGGGTTAGGGTTATTGTTAGGGTTCCGGTTAAGGTTAGGGTTAGGGTTCAGGTTAGGGTTAGGGTTAGGTTTAGGGTTCGGGTTAGGGTTAGGGTTAGGGTTCGGGTTAGGGTTCGGGATAGGGTTAGGGTTAGGGTTAGGGTTAGGTTTCGGGTTAGGGTTAGGGTTAGGGTTCCGGTTAAGGTTAGGGTTAGGGTTCGGGTTAGGGTTAGGGTTAGGGTTCGGGTTAGGGTTCGGGTTAGGGTTAGGATTAGGGTTAAGGTTCGGGGCATAGTGAGGGTTAGGGTTAGGGTTCGGTTTAGGGTTAGGGTTAGGGTTAATGTTAGGGTTAGGTTTCGGGTTAGGGTTAGGGTTGAGGTTCGGGTTAGGATTAGGGTTAGGGTTAGGGTTAGGGTTCGCGTTAGGGTTCGGGTTAGGGGTCGGGTTAGAGTTAGGGTTAGGGTTCGGGTTCGGGGTTAGGGTTAGGGTTAGGGTTCGGGTTAGGGTTCGGTTTAGGTTTAGGATTCGGGTAAGGGGTTATGGTTCGGGTTCAGGTTAGGGTTAGTGTTAGGGTTCCGGTTAAGGTTACGGTTAGGGTTCGGGTTAGGGTTAGGGTTAGGGTTAGGGTTCGGGTTAGGGTTAGGGTTAGGGTTCGGGTTAGGTTTCGGGTTAGGGTTAGGGTTAGGGTTAGGGTTAGGGTTCCGGTTAGGGTTAGGGTTCGGGTTAGGGTTAGGGTTAGGGTTAGGGTTCGGATTAGGGTTAGGGGTAGGGTTCGGGTTAGGGTTCGGGTACGGGTTAGGTTTAGGGTTAGGGTTAGGATTAGGGTTCGGGTTCGGGTTAGGGTTAGGATTCGGGTAAGGTGTTAGGGTTCGGGTTCGGGTTAGGATTAGGGTTAGGGTTCCGGTTAGGTTTAGGGTTAGGGTTAGGGTTCGGGTTAGGGTTAGGGTTAGGGTTAGTGTTAGGGTTCAAGTTAGGGTTAGGGTTAGGTTTCGGGTTAGGGTTCGTGTTAGGCTTAGGGTTAGGGTTAGGGTTAGGGTTCGGGTTAGGGTTAGGTTTCCGGTTAGGGTTAGGTTTAGTGTTCTGCTTAGGGTTAGGGTTAGGGTTCGGGTTAGGGTTAGGGTTACGGTTAAGGTTAGGGTTCGGGTTAGGGTTAGGGTTAGTGTTCGGGTTAGGTTTAGGGTTAGGGTTATGGTTACGGTTAGGTTTCGGGTTAGGGTTAGGGTTAGGGTTAGGGTTCGGGTTAGGGTTCGTGTTAGGGTTAGGGTTAGGGTTAGGGTTCGGGTTAGGGTTCGGGTTAGGGTTAGGGTTCGGGTAGGGTTAGGGTTAGGGTTAGGGTTCTGGTTAGGGTTAGGGTTCGGGTTAGTGTTAGGGTTAGGGTTAGGGTTAGGGTTCGGATTCGGGTTAGGGGTAGGGTTCGGGTTAGGGTTCGGGTTCGAGTTAGGGTTAGGGTTAGGGTTAGGGTTAGGGTTCGGGTTCGGGTTCGGGTTAGGGTTAGGGTTAGGGTTAGGGGTTAGGGTTAGGGTTACCATTCGGGTTAGGTTTAGGGTTAGGGTTAGGGTTAGGGTTCGGGTTAGGGTTAGGGTTAGGGTTCGGGTTAGGGTGAGGGTTAAGGTTAGTGTTAGGGTTCGGGTTAGGGTTAGGGTTAGGCTTAGGGTTCGGGTTAGGGTTAGGGTTAGGGTTCAGGTTAGGGTTCGGGTTCGGGTGAGGGTTAGGGTTAGGGTTCGGGTTAGGGTTAGGGTTAGGGTTAGGGTTCGTGTTAGGTTTAGGTTTAGGGTTCAGGTTAGGGTTCGGATTAGGGTAAGGGTTAGGGTTAGGTTTCGGGTTACGGTAAGGGTTAATGTTAGGGTTCGGGTTAGGGTTAGGTTTAGGGTTAGGGTTAGGGTTAGGGTTAAGTTTCGGGGTAGGGTTAGGGTTAAGGTTCGGGTTAGCGTTAGGGTTAGGGTTAGGGTTAGGGTTCGGTTTCGGGTTAGGGTTAGGGTTAGGGTTAGGGTTAGGGTTAGGGTTCGGATTAGGGTTCGGGTTAGGGTTAGGATTAGGGTTAAGGTTCGGGGCAGAGTGAGGGTTAGGGTTAGGGTTCGGTTTAGGGTTAGGGTTAGGGTTAATGTTAGGGTTAGGTTTCGGGTTAGGGTTAGGGTTAAGGTTCGGGTTAGGATTAGGGTTCGGGTTCGGGTTACGGATAGGGTTAGGGTTAGGGTTCGGATTCGGGTTAGTGTTAGGGTTAGGGTTAGGGTTAGGGTCAGGGCTCGGGTTAGGGTTCGGGTTCGGGTTAGGGTTAGGTTTAGGTTTAGGGTTACGGTTCGGGTTAGGGTTACGGTTAGCGTTAGGTGTTAGGGGTAGGGTTAGGGTTCGGGTTCGGTGTTAGGGTTAGGGTTAGGGTTCGGGTTAGGGTTCGGGTTAGGATTAGGATTCGGGTAAGGGGTTAGGGTTCGGGTTCGGGTTAGGGTTAGGTTTAGGTTTCCGGTTAAGGTTAGGGTTAGGGTTCTGTTTAGGGTTAGGGTTAGGTTTAGTGTTAGGGATCGGGTTAGGGTTATGGTTAGTGTTCGGGTTAGGGTTCGGTTTAGGGTTAGGGTTAGGGTTAGGGTTAGGGTTAGGGTTAGGGTTCGGATTAGGGTTAGGGGTAGGGTTCGGGTTAGGGTTCGTTTTCGGGTTAGGGTTAGGGTTAGGGTTCGGGGTTAGGGTTAGGGTTAGGGTTCGGTTTAGGGTTCCGGTTAGGGTTAGGTTTCGCGTAAGGGGTTAGGGTTCGGGTTAGGGTTAGGGTTAGGGTTAGGGTTAGGGTTAGGGTTACGGTTAAGGTTAGGGTTCGGGTTAGGGTTAGGGTTAGTGTTCGGGTTAGTTTTAGGGTTAGGGTTATGGTTACGGTTAGGTTTCGGGTTAGGGTTAGGGTTAGGGTTAGGGTTCGGGTTAGGGTTCGTGTTAGGGTTAGGGTTAGGGTTAGGGTTCGGGTTAGGGTTCGGGTTAGGGTTACGGTTCGGGTTAGGGTTACGGTTAGCGTTAGGTGTTAGGGTTAGGGTTAGGGTTCAGGTTCGGTGTTAGGGTTAGGGTTAGGGTTCGGGTTAGGTTTCGGGTTAGGGTTAGGATTCGGGTAAGGGGTTATGGTTCGGGTTCGGGTTAGGGTTAGTGTTAGGGTTCCGGTTAAGGTTAGGGTTAGGGTTCGGGTTAGGGTTAGGGTTAGGTTTAGTGTTCGGGTTAGGGTTAGGGTTAGGGTTCGGGTTAGGGTTCGGGTTAGGGTTAGGGTTAGGGTTAGGGTTAGGGTTCCGGTTAGGGTTAGGGTTCGGGTTAGGGTTAGGGTTAGGGTTAGGTTTAGGGTTCGGATTAGGGTTAGGGGTAGGGTTTGGGTTAGGGTTCGAGTACGGGTTAGGATTAGGGTTAGGGTTAGGGTTAGGGTTCGGGTTAGGGTTAGGGTTAGGGTTAGGGGTTAGGGTTAGGGTTACCGTTCGTGTTAGGTTTAGGGTTAGGGTTAGGGTTAGGGTTCGGGTTAGGGTTAGGTTTAGGGTTCGGGTTAGTGTTAGGATTAGGGTTAGGGTTAGGGTTAGGGTTCGGGTTAGGGTTAGGGTTAGGGTTAGGGTTCGGGTTCGGGGTTAGGGTTAGGGTTAGGGTTCGGGTTAGGGTTAGGTTTCGGGTAAGGGGTTAGGGTTCGTGTTAGGGTTAGGGTTAGGGTTAGGGTTAGAGTTAGGGTTCGGGTTTGGGTTAGTGTTAGGTTTAGGGTTTGGTTTAGTGTTAGGGTTAGGGTTAGGGTTAGGGTTAGGTTTCGGGTTAGGGTTGGGGTTCAGGTTAGGGGTCGGGTTAGGGTTAGGGTTCGGGTTAGGGTTAGGGTTAGGGTTAGGGTTCAAGTTAGGGTTAGGGTTCGGGTTAGTGTTAGGGTTAGGGTTCGGGTTCAGGTTAGGGTTAGGGTTCGGGTTCGGGTTAGGGTTAGGGTTCGGGTTAGGGTTCGGGTTAGGGTTAGGTTTAGGGTTAGGGTTCGGGTTCGGGGTTTGGGTTATGGTTAGGGATCGGGTTAGGTTTCGGGTTAGGGTTAGGATTCGGGTAAGGGGTTAGGGTTCGGGTTCGGGTTAGGGTTAGGTTTAGGGTTCCGGTTAAGGTTAGGGTTAGGGTTCTGTTTAGGGTTAGGGTAAGGTTTAGGGTTAGGGATCGGGTTAGGGTTAGGGTTAGTGTTCGGGTTAGGGTTCGGTTTAGGGTTAGGGTTAGGGTTAGGGTTAGGGTTAGGGTTAGGGTTCGGATTAGGGTTAGGGGTAGGGTTCGGTTTAGGGTTCGGTTTCGGGTTAGGGTTAGGGTTAGGGTTCGGGGTTAGGGTTAGGGTTAGGGTTCGGGTTAGGGTTCGGGTTAGGGTTAGGTTTCGGGTAAGGGGTTAGGTTTCGGGTTCGGGTTAGGGTTAGGGTTAGGGTTAGGGTTCGGGTTTGGGTTAGGGTTAGGGTTCGGGTTTGGTTTAGGGTTAGGGTTAGGGTTAGGGTTAGGTTTAGGGTTCGGGTTAGGGTTAGGGTTCGGGTTAGGGGTCGGGTTAGGGTTAGGGTTAGGGTTAGGGTTCCGGTTAGGGTTAGGGTTCGGGTTAGGGTTAGGGTTAGGGTTAGGTTTAGGGTTCGGATTAGGGTTAGGGGTAGGGTTCGGGTTAGGGTTCGGGTACGGGTTAGGATTAGGGTTAGGGTTAGGGTTAGGGTTCGGGTTAGGGTTAGGGTTAGGGTTAGGGTTAGGGGTTAGGGTTAGGGTTACCGTTCGTGTTAGGGTTAGGGTTAGGGTTAGGGTTAGGGTTAGGGTTCGGGTTAGGGTTAGGTTTAGGGTTCGGGTTAGGGTTAGGATTAGGGTTAGGGTTAGGGTTAGGGTTCGGGTTAGGGTTCGGGTTAGGGTTAGGGTTCGGGTTAGGTTTAGGGTTAGGGTTCGTGTTAGGGTTAGGGTTCGGGTTAGGGTTAGGGTTAGGGTTCGCGTTAGGGTTAGGGTTAGGGTTCGGGTTAGGGTTCGGGTTAGGGTTAGGGTTCGGGTTCGGGTTAGGGTAAGGGTTAGGGTTAGGGTTCGGATTAGGGTTAGGGTTAGGGTTAGTGTCAGGGGTTAGGGTTAGGGTTACCGTTCGGGTTAGGGTTAGGGTTAGGGTTCGGGTTAGGGTTAGGGTTAGGGTTCGGGTTAGGGTTAGGGTTTGGGTTAGGTTTAGGTTTCGGGTTGGGGTTGGTTTCGGGCTAGGGTTAGGGTCGGGTTCGGGTTAGGGTTAGAGTTTGGGTTAGGTTTCGGGTTAGGGTTAGTGTTCGGGTTAGGGTTAGGGTTAGTGTTAGGGTTAGGGTTCGGGTTAGGGTTAGGGTTCGGGTTCGGGTTACGGTTAGGGTTAGGGTTAGGGTTCGGTTTCGGGTTAGTGTTAGGGTTAGGGTTAGGGTTAGGGTCAGGGCTCGGGTTAGGGTTCGGGTTCGGGTTAGGGTTAGGATTAGGTTTAGGGTTACGGTTCGGGTTAGGGTTACGGTTAGCGTTAGGGGTTAGGGTTAGGGTTAGGGTTCGGGTTCGGTGTTAGGGTTAGGGTTAGGGTTCGGGTTAGGGTTCGGGTCAGGGTTAGGATTCGGGTAAGGGGTTATGGTTCGGGTTCGGGTTAGGGTTAGTGTTACGGTTCCGGTTACGGTTAGGGTTAGGGTTTGGGTTAGGGTTAGGGTTAGGGTTAGTGTTCGGGTTAGGGTTAGGGTTAGGGTTCGGGTTAGGGTTCGGGTTAGGGTTAGGGTTAGGGTTAGGGTTCCGGTTAGGGTTAGGGTTCGGGTCAGGGTTAGGGTTAGGGTTAGGTTTAGGGTTCGGATTAGGGTTAGGGGTAGGGTTTGGGTTAGGGTTCGGGTACGGGTTAGGATTAGGGTTAGGGTTAGGGTTAGGGTTCGGGTTAGGGTTAGGGTTAGGGTTAGGGTTAGGGGTTAGGGTTAGGGTTACCGTTCGTGTTAGGTTTAGGGTTAGGGTTAGGGTTAGGGTTCGGGTTAGGGTTAGGTTTAGGGTTCGGGTTAGGGTTAGTATTAGGGTTAGGGTTAGGGTTAGGGTTCGGGTTAGGGTTAGGGTTAGGGTTAGGGTTCGGGTTAGGGTTAGGTTTCGGGTAAGGGGTTAGGGTTCGGGTTAGGGTTAGGGTTAGGGTTAGGGTTCGGGTTACGTTTAGGGTTAGGGTTAGGTTTCGGGTTAGGGTTAGGGTTAGGGTTAGGGTTAGGGTTCGGATTAGGGTTATTGTTAGGGTTCCAGTTAAGGTTAGGTTTAGGGTTCAGGTTAGGGTTAGGGTTAGGGTTAGGGTTCGGGTTAGGGTTAGGGTTAGGGTTCGGGTTAGGGTTCGGGTTAGGGTTAGGGTTAGGGTTCCGGTTAGGTTTCGGGTTAGGGTTAGGGTTAGGGTTCCGGTTAAGGTTAGGGTTAGGGTTCGGGTTAGGGTTAGGGTTAGGGTTCGGGTTAGGGTTAGGGTTAGGTTTCGGGTTAGGGTTCGGGTTAGGGTTAGGGTTAGGGTAAGGGTTACTTTTCGGGTTAGGGTTAGGGTTAGGGTTCGGGTTAGGTTTAGGGTTCGGTTTAGGGTTAGGGTTAGGGTTAATGTTAGGGTTAGGTTTCGGGTTAGGGTTAGGGTTAAGGTTCGGGTTAGGATTAGGGTTAGGGTTAGGGTTCGCGTTAGGGTTCGGTTTAGGGGTCGGGTTAGGGTTCGGGTTCGGGTTAGGGTTAGGGTTAGGGTTCGGGTTAGGGTTAGGGTTTGGGTTAGGGTTAGGGTTAGGGTTCGGGTTCGGGTTAGGGTTAGGGTTCGGGATCGGGTTAGGGTTAGGATTTGGGTAAGTGGTTATGGTTCGGGTTCGGGTTAGGGTTATTGTTAGGGTTCCGGTTAAGGTTAGGGTTAGGGTTCAGGTTAGGGTTAGGGTTAGGTTTAGGGTTCGGGTTAGGGTTAGGGTTAGGGTTCGGGTTAGGGTTCGGGTTAGGGTTAGGGTTAGGGTTAGGGTTAGGGTTAGGTTTCGGGTTAGGGTTAGGGTTAGGGTTCCGGTTAAGGTTAGGGTTAGGGTTCGGGTTAGGGTTAGGGTTAGGGTTCGGGTTAGGGTTAGGGTTAGGGTTAGGTTTCGGGTTAGGGTTCGGATTAGGGTTAGGGTTAGGGTAAGGTTTAGTTTTCGGGTTAGGGTTAGGGTTCGGGTTCGAGTTAGGGTTAGGGTTATGGTTAGGGTTAGGGTTAGGGTTCAGATTAGGGTTAGGGGTAGGGTTCTGGTTAGGGTTCGGGTTCGGGTTAGGGTTAGGGATAGGGTTAGGGTTAGGGTTCGGGTTAGGGTTAGGATTAGGGTTAGGGTTAGGGGTTAAGGTTAGTGTTAACGTTCGGGTTAGGGTTAGGATTAGGGTTAGGGTTCGGGTTAGGGTTAGGTTTAGGGTTCGGGTTAGGGTTAGGGTTAGGGTAAGGGTTAGGGTTAGGGTTCGGGTTAGGGTTAGGTTTAGGGTTAGGGTTCGGGTGAGGGTTAGGGTTAGGGTTCAGGTTAGTGTTCGGGTTAGGGTTAGGTTAGGGTTAGGGTTCGGGTTAGGGTTAGGGTTAGGTTTAGGGTTAGTGTTCGGGTTAGGGTTAGGTTTAGGGTTAGGGTTAGGTTTAGGGTTAAGGTTCGGGTTAGGGTTAGGGTTAAGGTTCGGGATAGGGTTAGAGTTTGGGTTAGGTTTCGGGTTAGGGTTAGGGTTCGCGTTAGGGTTAGGGTTCGGGTTAGGGTTAGGGTTAGTGTTAGGATTAGGGTTCGGGTTAGGGTTAGGGTTCGGGTTCGGGTTACGGTTAGGGTTAGGGTTAGGGTTCGGTTTCGGGTTAGGGTTCGGGATAGGGTTAGGGTTCGGGTTAGGGTTAGGGATCGGGTTCGGGTTAGGGTTAGGGTTCGGGTTCGGTTTAGGGTTAGGGTTAGGTTTAGGGTTCGGATTAGGGTTAGGGGTACGGTACGGGTTAATGTTCGTGTTCGGGTTAGTGTTAGGGTTAGGGTAGGGTTAGGGTTCGGGTTACGGTTAGGGTTAGGGTTAGGGTTGGGGGTTAGGGTTAGGGTTCGGGTTAGGGTTAGGGTTAGGGTTAGGGTTAGGGTTCGGGTTAGGGTTAGGGTTCGGGTTCGGGTTCGGGTTAGTGTTAGGGTTAGGGGTAGGGTTAGGGTTCGGGTTAGGGTTAGGGTAGGGTTAGTGTTCGGGTTACGGTTAGGGTTAGGGTTCGGGTTGTGTTCGGGTGAGGGTTAGGGTTAGGGTTCGGGTTCAGGTTAGGGTTAGGGTTCGGGTTAGTGTTCGGGTTAGGGTTAGTGTTCGGGTTAGGGTTAGGGTTCGGTTTAGGGTTAGTGTTAGTGTTAGGAGGTAGGGTTAGGGTTAGGGTTCGTGTTAGGGTTAGGGTTAGTGTTAGGGTTAGGGGTTAGTGTTCGGGTTAGGGTTAGGGTTCGGGTTAGGGTTAGGGTTAGGGTTAGGGTTAGGGTTAGGGTTCGGTTTCGGGTTAGGGTTAGGGTTAGGATTAAGGTTAGTGTTAGGGTTCGGATTAGTGTTAGGTGTAGGGTTCGGGTTAGGGTTCGGGTTCGGGTTAGGGTTAGGGTTAGGGTTAGGGTTAGGGTTAGTGTTAGGGGTTAGGGTTAGGGTTAGGGTTTGGGTTAGGATTAGGGTTACGGTTAGGGTTAGGGTTCGGGTAAGGGTTAGGGTTCGGGTTAGTGTTAGGGTTAGGGTTCGGGTTAGGGTTAGGGTTAGGGTTATGGTTAGGGTTAGGGTTCGGGTTAGGGTTAGGGTTAGGGTTAGGTTTCGGGTTAGGGTTAGGGTTAGGGTTCGGGTTAGGTTTCGGGTTAGGGTTAGGATTAGGGTTAAGGTTCGGGGCAGAGTGAGGGTTAGGGTTAGGGTTCGGTTTAGGGTTAGGGTTAGGGTTAATGTTAGGGTTAGGTTTCGGGTTAGGGTTAGGGTTAAGTTTCGGGTTAGGATTAGGGTTAGGGTTAGGGTTAGGGTTCGCGTTAGGGTTCGGGTTAGGGGTCGGGTTAGAGTTAGGGTTAGGGTTCGGGTTCGGGGTTAGGGTTAGGGTTAGGGTTCGGGTTAGGGTTCGGTTTAGGTTTAGGATTCGGGTAAGGGGTTATGGTTCGGGTTCGGGTTAGGGTTAGTGTTAGGGTTCCGGTTAAGGTTACGGTTAGGGTTCGGGTTAGGGTTAGGGTTAGGGTTAGGGTTCGGGTTAGGGTTAGGGTTAGGGTTCGGGTTAGGTTTCGGGTTAGGGTTAGGGTTAGGGTTAGGGTTAGGGTTCCGGTTAGGGTTAGGGTTCGGGTTAGGGTTAGGGTTAGGGTTAGGGTTAGGGTTAGGATTCGGATTAGGGTTAGGGGTAGGGTTCGGGTTAGGGTTCGGGTACGGGTTAGGTTTAGGGTTAGGGTTAGGGTTAGGGTTCGGGTTAGGGTTAGGGTTAGGGTTAGGAGTAGGGTTAGGGTTACCGTTCGGGTTAGGGTTAGGGTTAGGGTTAGGGTTAGGGTTCGGGTTAGGGTTAGGTTTAGGGTTCGGGTTAGGGTTAGGTTTAGGGTTAGGGATAGGGTTAGGGTTCGGGTTAGGGTTAGGGTTAGGGTTAGGGTTCGGGTTCGGGGTTAGGGTTAGGGTTAGGGTTCGGGTTAGGGTTCGGGTTAGGGTTAGGATTCGGGTAAGGTGTTAGGGTTCGGGTTCGGGTTAGGATTAGGGTTAGGGTTCCGGTTAGGTTTAGGGTTAGGGTTAGGGTTCGGGTTAGGGTTAGGGTTAGGGTTAGTGTTAGGGTTCAAGTTAGGGTTAGGGTTAGGGTTCGGGTTAGGGTTCGTGTTAGGCTTAGGGTTAGGGTTAGGGTTAGGGTTCGGGTTAGGGTTAGGTTTCCGGTTAGGGTTAGGTTTAGTGTTCTGGTTAGGGTTAGGGTTAGGGTTCGGGTTAGGGTTAGGGTTACGGTTAAGGTTAGGGTTCGGGTTAGGGTTAGGGTTAGTGTTCGGGTTAGGTTTAGGGTTAGGGTTATGGTTACGTTTAGGTTTCGGGTTAGGGTTAGGGTTAGGGTTCGGGTTTGGGTTAGGGTTAGGGTTCGGGTTAGGGTTCGTGTTAGGGTTAGGGTTAGGGTTCGGGTTAGGGTTCGGGTTAGGGTTAGGGTTCGGGTTAGGGTTAGGGTTAGGGTTAGGGTTCTGGTTAGGGTTAGGGTTCGGGTTAGTGTTAGGGTTAGGGTTAGGGTTAGGGTTCGGATTAGGGTTAGGGGTAGGGTTCGGGTTAGGGTTCGGGTTCGAGTTAGGGTTAGGGTTAGGGTTAGGGTTAGGGTTCGGGTTCGGGTTCGGGTTAGGTTTAGGGTTAGGGTTAGGGGTTAGGGTTAGGGTTACCATTCGGGTTAGGGTTAGGGTTAGGGTTAGGGTTAGGGTTCGGTTAGGGTTAGGGTTAGGGTTCGGGTTAGGGTGAGGGTTAAGGTTAGGGTTAGGGTTCGGGTTAGGGTTAGGGTTAGGCTTAGGGTTCGGGTTAGGGTTAGGGTTAGGGTTCAGGTTAGGGTTCGGGTTCGGGTGAGGGTTAGGGTTAGGGTTCGGGTTAGGGTTAGGGTTAGGGTTAGGGTTCGTGTTAGGTTTAGGTTTAGGGTTCAGGTTAGGGTTCGGGTTAGGGTTAGGGTTAGGGTTAGGTTTCGGGTTACAGTAAGGGTTAATGTTAGGGTTCGGGTTAGGGTTAGGTTTAGGGTTAGGGTTAGGGTTAGGGTTAAGTTTCGGGGTAGGGTTAGGGTTAAGGTTCGGGTTAGCGTTAGGGTTAGGGTTAGGGTTAGGTTTCGGTTTCGGGTTAGGGTTAGGGTTAGGGTTAGGGTTAGGGTAAGTGTTAGTTTTCGGGTTAGGGTTAGGGTTAGGGTTAGGGTTAGGGTTCGTGTTAGGGTTAGGGTTAGGATTTGGGTTAGGGTTAGGGTTCGGGTTAGGGTTAGGATTCCGGTTAGGGTTAGGGTTAGGGTTCGGGTTCGGGTTAGGGTTAGGGTTCGGGTTAGTGTTAGGGGTCGGGTTAGGGTTTGGTTTAGGGTTAGGGTTAGGGTTAGGGTTAGGGTTAGGTTTCGGGTTAGGGTTAGGGTTCAGGTTAGGGGTCGGGTTAGGGTTAGGGTTCGGGTTCGGGTTACGGTTAGGGTTAGGGTTAGGGTTCGGTTTCGGGTTAGTGTTAGGGTTAGGGTTAGGGTTAGGGTCAGGGCTCGGGTTAGGGTTCGGGTTCGGGTTAGGGTTAGGTTTAGGTTTGGGTTACGGTTCGGGTTAGGGTTACGGTTAGCGTTAGGGGTTAGGGTTAGGGTTAGGGTTCGGGTTCGGTGTTAGGGTTAGGGTTAGGGTTCGGGTTAGGGTTCGGTTTAGGGTTAGGATTCGGGTAAGGGGTTATGGTTCGGGTTCGGGTTAGGGTTAGGGTTAGGGTTAGTGTTCGGGTTAGGGTTAGGGTTAGGGTTCGGGTTAGGGTTCGGGTTAGGGTTAGGGTTAGGGTTAGGGTTAGGGTTCCGGTTAGGGTTAGGGTTCGGGTTAGGGTTAGGGTTAGGTTTAGGTTTAGAGTTCGGATTAGGGTTAGGGGTAGGGTTTGGGTTAGGGTTCGGGTACGGGTTAGGATTAGGGTTAGGGTTAGGGTTAGGGTTCGGGTTAGGGTTAGGGTTAGGGTTAGGGTTAGGGGTTAGGGTTAGGGTTACCGTTCGTGTTAGGTTTAGGGTTAGGGTTAGGGTTAGGGTTCGGGTTAGGGTTAGGTTTAGTGTTCGGGTTAGGGTTAGTATTAGGGTTAGCGTTAGGGTTAGGGTTCGGGTTAGGGTTAGGGTTAGGGTTAGGGTTCGGGTTCGGGGTTAGGGTTAGGGTTAGGGTTCGGGTTAGGGTTCGGGTTAGGGTTAGGTTTCGGGTAAGGGGTTAGGGTTCGGGTTAGGGTTAGGGTTAGGGTTAGGGTTAGGGTTCGGGTTTGGGTTAGGGTTAGGTTTAGGGTTTGGTTTAGGGTTAGGGTTAGGGTTAGGGTTAGGGTTAAGTTTCGGGTTAGGGTTAGGGTTCAGGTTAGGGGTCGGGTTAGGGTTAGGGTTCGGGTTAGGGTTAGGGTTAGGGTTAGGGTTCAAGTTAGGGTTAGGGTTCGGGTTAGTGTTAGGGTTAGGGTTCGGGTTCGGGTTAGGGTTAGAGTTCGGTTTCGGGTTAGGTTTAGGGTTCGGGTTAGGGTTCGGGTTAGGGTTAGGTTTAGGGTTGGGGTTCGGGTTCGGAGTTTGGGTTATGGTTAGGGATCGGGTTAGGGTTCGGGTTAGGGTTAGGATTCGGGTAAGGGGTTAGGGTTCGTGTTCGGGTTAGGGTTAGGTTTAGGGTTCCGGTTAAGGTTAGGGTTAGGGTTCTGTTTAGGGTTAGGGTTAGGTTTAGGGTTAGGGATCGGGTTAGGGTTAGGGTTAGTGTTCGGGTTAGGGTTCGGTTTAGGGTTAGGGTTAGGGTTAGGGTTAGGGTTAGGGTTAGGGTTCGGATTAGGGTTAGGGGTAGGGTTCGGGTTAGGGTTCGGTTTCGGGTTAGGGTTAGGGTTAGGGTTAGGGTTAGGGTTCGGGTTAGGGTTAGGTTTAGGTTTAGGGTTAGGGGTTAGGGTTAGGGTTACCTTTCGGGTTAGGGTTAGGGTTAGGGTTAGGGTTAGGGTTAGGGTTAGTGTTAGGTTTAGGGTTAGGGTTCGGGTTAGGGTTCGGGTTATGGTTAGGTTTAGGGTTCGGGTTAGGGTTCGGGTTCGGGTTAGGGTTAGGGGTTAGTGTTCAGGTTAGGGTTAGGGTTAGGGATCGGGTTAGGGTTCGGGTTAGGGTTAGGGTTAGTGTTCGGTTTAGTGTTCGGGTTAGGGTTCAGGTTCGGGATAGGGTTAGGGTTCGGGTTAGGTTTAGGGTTAGGGTTCGGGTTAGGGTTAGGGTTCGGGTTAGGGTTAGGGTTAGGGTTAGGGTTCGCGTTAGGGTTAGGGTTAGGGTTCGGTTAGGGTTCGTGTTAGGGTTAGGGTTCGGGTTCGGGTTAGGGTTAGGGTTAGGGTTAGGGTTCGGATTAGGGTTAGGGTTAGGGTTAGGGTTAGGGGTTAGGGTTAGGGTTACCGTTCGGGTTAGGGTTAGGGTTAGGGTTCGGGTTAGGGTTAGGGTTAGGGTTCGGGTTAGGGTTAGGGTTAGGGTTAGGGTTAGGGTTCGGGTTAGGGTTAGGTTTCGGGTTAGGGTTAGGGTCGGGTTCGGGTTAGGGTTAGAGTTTGGGTTAGGTTTCGGGTTAGGGTTAGTGTTCGGGTTAGGGTTGGGTTCGGGTTAGGGTTAGGGTTAGTGTTAGGGTTAGGGTTCGGTTAGGGTTCGTGTTAGGGTTAGGGTTCGGGTTCGGGTTAGGGTTAGGGTTAGGGTTAGGGTTCGGGTTCGGGTTACGGTTAGGGTTAGGGTTAGGGTTCGGTTTCGGGTTAGTGTTAGGGTTAGGGTTAGGGTTAGGGTCAGGGCTCGGGTTAGGGTTCGGGTTCGGGTTAGGGTTAGATTTAGGTTTAGGGTTACGGTTCGGGTTAGGGTTACGGTTAGCGTTAGGGGTTAGGGTTAGGGTAGGGTTCGGGTTAGGGTTAGGGTTAGGGTTAGGGTTATGGTTAGGGTTAGGGTTCGGGTTACGTTTAGGTTTAGGGTTAGGTTTCGGGTTAGGGTTAGGGTTAGGGTTAGGGTTAGGGTTAGGGTTCGGATTAGGGTTATTGTTAGGGTTCCAGTTAAGGTTAGGGTTAGGGTTCAGGTTAGGGTTAGGGTTAGGGTTAGGGTTCGGGTTAGGGTTAGGGTTAGGGTTCGGGTTAGGGTTCGGGTTAGGGTTAGGGTTAGGGTTCGGGTTAGGTTTCGGGTTAGGGTTAGGGTTAGGGTTCCGGTTAAGGTTAGGGTTAGGGTTCGGGTTAGGGTTAGGGTAAGGGTTCGGGTTAGGGTTAGGGTTAGGTTTCGGGTTAGGGTTCGGGTTAGGGTTAGGGTTAGGGTAAGGGTTACTTTTCGGGTTAGGGTTAGGGTTAGGGTTCGGGTTAGGTTTAGGGTTCGGTTTAGGGTTAGGGTTAGGGTTAATGTTAGGGTTAGGTTTCGGGTTAGGGTTAGGGTTAAGGTTCGGGTTAGGATTAGGGTTAGGGTTAGGGTTAGGGTTCGCGTTAGGGTTCGGTTTAGGGGTCGGGTTAGGGTTAGGGTTCGGGTTCGGGTTAGGGTTAGGGTTAGGGTTCGGGTTAGTGTTAGGGTTTGGGTTAGGGTTAGGGTTAGGGTTCGGGTTCGGGTTAGGGTTAGGGTTCGGGATCGGGTTAGGGTTAGGATTTGGGTAAGTGGTTATGGTTCGGGTTCGGGTTAGGGTTATTGTTAGGGTTCCGGTTAAGGTTAGGGTTAGGGTTCAGGTTAGGGTTAGGGTTAGGTTTAGGGTTCGGGTTAGGGTTAGCGTTAGGGTTCGGGTTAGGGTTCGGGATAGGGTTAGGGTTAGGGTTAGGGTTAGGGTTAGGTTTCGGGTTAGGGTTAGGGTTAGGGTTCCGGTTAAGGTTAGGGTTAGGGTTCGGGTTAGGGTTAGGGTTAGGGTTCGGGTTAGGGTTCGGGTTAGGGTTAGGATTAGGGTTAAGGTTCGGGGCATAGTGAGGGTTAGGGTTAGGGTTCGGTTTAGGGTTAGGGTTAGGGTTAATGTTAGGGTTAGTTTTCGGGTTAGGGTTAGGGTTGAGGTTCAGGTTAGGATTAGGGTTAGGGTTAGGGTTAGGGTTCGCGTTAGGGTTCGGGTTAGGGGTCGGGTTAGAGTTAGGGTTAGGGTTCGGGTTCGGGGTTAGGGTTAGGGTTAGGGTTCGGGTTAGGGTTCGGTTTAGGTTTAGGATTCGGGTAAGGGGTTATGGTTCGGGTTCGGGTTAGGGTTAGTGTTAGGGTTCCGGTTAAGGTTACGGTTAGGGTTCGGGTTAGGGTTAGGGTTAGGGTTAGGGTTCGGGTTAGGGTTAGGGTTAGGGTTCGGGTTAGGTTTCGGGTTAGGGTTAGGGTTAGGGTTAGGGTTAGGGTTCCGGTTAGGGTTAGGGTTCGGGTTAGGGTTAGGGTTAGGGTTAGGGTTCGGATTAGGGTTAGGGGTAGGGTTCGGGTTAGGGTTCGGGTACGGGTTAGGTTTAGGGTTAGGGTTAGGATTAGGGTTCGGGTTAGGGTTAGGGTTAGGGTTAGGAGTAGGGTTAGGGTTACCGTTCGGGTTAGGGTTAGGGTTAGGGTTAGGGTTAGGGTTCGGGTTAGGGTTAGGTTTAGGGTTCGGGTTAGGGTTAGGTTTAGGGTTAGGGATAGGGTTAGGGTTCGGGTTAGGGTTAGGGTTAGGGTTAGGGTTCGGGTTCAGGTTTAGGGTTAGGGTTAGGGTTCGGGTTAGGGTTCGGGTTAGGGTTAGGATTCGGGTAAGGTGTTAGGGTTCGGGTTCGGGTTAGGATTAGGGTTAGGGTTCCGGTTAGGTTTAGGGTTAGGGTTAGGGTTCGGGTTCGGGTTAGGGTTAGGGTTAGTGTTAGGGTTCAAGTTAGGGTTAGGGTTAGGTTTCGGGTTAGGGTTCGTGTTAGGCTTAGGGTTAGGGTTAGGGTTAGGGTTCGGGTTAGGGTTAGGTTTCCGGTTAGGGTTAGGTTTAGTGTTCTGCTTAGGGTTAGGGTTAGGGTTCGGGTTAGGGTTAGGGTTACGGTTAAGGTTAGGGTTCGGGTTAGGGTTAGGGTTAGTGTTCGGGTTAGGTTTAGGGTTAGGGTTATGGTTACGGTTAGGTTTCGGGTTAGGGTTAGGGTTAGGGTTAGGAGTAGGGTTAGGGTTACCGTTCGGGTTAGGGTTAGGGTTAGGGTTAGGGTTAGGGTTCGGGTTAGGGTTAGGTTTAGGGTTCGGGTTAGGGTTAGGTTTAGGGTTAGGGATAGGGTTAGGGTTCGGGTTAGGGTTAGGGTTAGGGTTCGGGTTCAGGGTTAGGGTTAGGGTTAGGGTTCGGGTTAGGGTTCGGGTTAGGGTTAGGATTCGGGTAAGGTGTTAGGGTTCGGGTTCGGGTTAGGATTAGGGTTAGGGTTCCGGTTAGGTTTAGGGTTAGGGTTAGGGTTCGGGTTAGGGTTAGGGTTAGGGTTAGTGTTAGGGTTCAAGTTAGGGTTAGGGTTAGGTTTCGGGTTAGGGTTCGTGTTAGGCTTAGGGTTAGGGTTAGGGTTAGGGTTCGGATTAGGGTTAGGTTTCCGGTTAGGGTTAGGTTTAGTGTTCTGCTTAGGGTTAGGGGTAGGGTTCGGGTTAGGGTTAGGGTTACGGTTAAGGTTAGGGTTCGGGTTAGGGTTAGGGTTAGTGTTCGGGTTAGGTTTAGGGTTAGGGTTATGGTTACGGTTAGGTTTCGGGTTAGGGTTAGGGTTAGGGTTAGGGTTCGGGTTAGGGTTCGTGTTAGGGTTAGGGTTAGGGTTAGGGTTCGGATTAGGGTTCGGGTTAGGGTTAGGGTCCGGGTTAGGGTTAGGGTTCTGGTTAGGGTTAGGGTTCGGGTTAGTGTTAGGGTTAGGGTTAGGGTTAGGGTTCGGATTCGGGTTAGGGGTAGGGTTCGGGTTAGGGTTCGGGTTCGAGTTAGGGTTAGGGTTAGGGTTAGGGTTAGGGTTCGGGTTCGGGTTCGGGTTAGGGTTAGGGTTAGGGTTAGGGGTTAGGGTTAGGGTTACCATTCGGGTTAGGTTTAGGGTTAGGGTTAGGGTTAGGGTTAGGGTTCGGGTTAGGGTTAGGGTTAGGGTTAGGGTTCGGGTTCAGGGTTAGGGTTAGGGTTAGGGTTCGGGTTAGGGTTCGGGTTAGGGTTAGGATTCGGGTAAGGTGTTAGGGTTCGGGTTCGGGTTAGGATTAGGGTTCGGGTTAGGGTTAGGATTCGGGTAAGGTGTTAGGGTTCGGGTTCGGGTTAGGATTAGGGTTAGGGTTCCGGTTAGGTTTAGGGTTAGGGTTAGGGTTCGGGTTAGGGTTAGGGTTAGGGTTAGTGTTAGGGTTCAAGTTAGGGTTAGGGTTAGGTTTCGGGTTAGGGTTCGTGTTAGGCTTAGGGTTAGGGTTAGGGTTAGGGTTCGGGTTAGGGTTAGGTTTCCGGTTAGGGTTAGGTTTAGTGTTCTGCTTAGGGTTAGGGTTAGGGTTCGGGTTAGGGTTAGGGTTACGGTTAAGGTTAGGGTTCGGGTTAGGGTTAGGGTTAGTGTTCGGGTTAGGTTTAGGGTTAGGGTTATGGTTACGGTTAGGTTTCGGGTTAGGGTTAGGGTTAGGGTTAGGGTTCGGGTTAGGGTTCGTGTTAGGGTTAGGGTTAGGGTTAGGGTTCGGGTTAGGTTTCGGGTTAGGGTTAGGGTTCGGGTTAGGGTTAGGGTTAGGGTTAGGGTTCTGGTTAGGGTTAGGGTTCGGGTTAGTGTTAGGGTTAGGGTTAGGGTTAGGGTTCGGATTCGGGTTAGGGGTAGGGTTCGGGTTAGGGTTCGGGTTCGAGTTAGGGTTAGGGTTAGGGTTAGGGTTAGGGTTCGGGTTCGGGTTCGGGTTAGGGTTAGGGTTAGGGTTAGGGGTTAGGGTTAGGGTTACCATTCGGGTTAGGTTTAGGGTTAGGGTTAGGGTTAGGGTTCGGGTTAGGGTTAGGGTTAGGGTTCGGGTTAGGGTGAGGGTTAAGGTTAGGGTTAGGGTTCGGGTTAGGGTTAGGGTTAGGCTTAGGGTTCGGGTTAGGGTTAGGGTTAGGGTTCAGGTTAGGGTTCGAGTTCGGGTGAGGGTTAGGGTTAGGGTTCGGGTTAGGGTTAGGGTTAGGGTTAGGGTTCGTGTTAGGTTTAGGTTTAGGGTTCAGGTTAGGGTTCGGGTTAGGGTTAGGGTTAGGGTTAGGTTTCGGGTTACGGTAAGGGTTAATGTTAGGGTTCGGGTTAGGGTTAGGTTTAGGGTTAGGGTTAGGGTTAGGGTTAAGTTTCGGGGTAGGGTTAGGGTTAAGGTTCGGGTTAGCGTTAGGGTTAGGGTTAGGGTTAGGGTTCGGTTTCGGGTTAGGGTTAGGGTTAGGGTTAGGGTTAGGGTTAGGGTTCGGATTAGGGTTCGGGTTAGGGTTAGGATTAGGGTTAAGGTTCGGGGCAGAGTGAGGGTTAGGGTTAGGGTTCGGTTTAGGGTTAGGGTTAGGGTTAATGTTAGGGTTAGGTTTCGGGTTAGGGTTAGGGTTAAGGTTCGGGTTAGGATTAGGGTTCGGGTTCGGGTTACGGATAGGGTTAGGGTTAGGGTTCGGATTCGGGTTAGTGTTAGGGTTAGGGTTAGGGTTAGGGTCAGGGCTCGGGTTAGGGTTCGGGTTCGGGTTAGGGTTAGGTTTAGGTTTAGGGTTACGGTTCAGGTTAGGGTTACGGTTAGCGTTAGGGGTTAGGGGTAGGGTTAGGGTTCGGGTTCGGTGTTAGGGTTAGGGTTAGGGTTCGGGTTAGGGTTCGGGTTAGGATTAGGATTCGGGTAAGGGGTTAGGGTTCGGGTTCGGGTTAGGGTTAGGTTTAGGGTTCCGGTTAAGGTTAGGGTTAGGGTTCTGTTTAGGGTTAGGGTTAGGTTTAGTGTTAGGGATCGGGTTAGGGTTATGGTTAGTGTTCGGGTTAGGGTTCGGTTTAGGGTTAGGGTTAGGGTTAGGGTTAGGGTTAGGGTTCGGATTAGTGTTAGGGGTAGGGTTCGTGTTAGGGTTCGGTTTCGGGTTAGGTTTAGGGTTAGGGTAGGGTTAGGGTTCGGGTTCGGGTTAGGTTTAGGTTTAGGGTTAGGGGTTAGGGTTAGGGTTACCTTTCGGGTTAGGGTTAGGGTTAGGTTTAGGTTTAGGGTTAGGGTTAGTGTTAGGTTTAGGGTTAGGGTTCGGGTTAGGGTTAGGGTTATGGTTAGGGTTAGGTTTCGGGTTAGCGTTCGGGTTCGGGTTAGGGTTAGGGGTTAGTGTTCAGGTTAGGGTTAGGGTTAGGGATCGGGTTAGGGTTCGGGTTAGGGTTAGGGTTAGTGTTCGGGTTAGGGTTAGGGTTAGGGTTCAGGTTCGGGTTAGGGTTATGGTTCGGGTTAGGTTTAGGGTTATGGTTCGGGTTAGGGTTAGGGTTCGGGTTAGGGTTAGGTTTAGGGTTAGGGTTCGCGTTAGGGTTAGGGTTAGGGTTCGGGTTAGGGTTCGGGTTAGGGTTAGGGTTCGGGTTCGGGTTAGGGTTAGGGTTAGGGTTAGGGTTCGGATTAGGGTTAGGGTTAGGGTTAGGGTTAGGGGTTAGGGTTAGGGTTACCGTTCGGGTTAGGGTTAGGGTTAGGGTTCGGGTTAGGGTTAGGGTTAGGGTTCGGGTTAGGGTTAGGGTTAGGGTTAGGGTTAGGGTTCGGGTTGGGGTTAGGTTACGGGCTAGGGTTAGGGTCGGGTTCGGGTTAGGGTTAGAGTTTGGGTTAGGTTTCGGGTTAGGGTTAGTGTTCGGGTTAGGGTTAGGGTTCGGGTTAGGGTTAGGGTTAGTGTTAGGGTTAGGGTTCGGGTTAGGGTTAGGGTTCGGGTTCGGGTTACGGTTAGGGTTAGGGTTAGCGTTCGGTTTCGGGTTAGTGTTAGGGTTAGGGTTAGGGTTAGGGTCAGGGCTCGGGTTAGGGTTCGGGTTCGGGTTAGGGTTAGGTTTAGGTTTAGGGTTACGGTTCGGGTTAGGGTTACGGTTAGCGTTAGGGGTTAGGGTTAGGGTTAGGGTTCGGGTTCGGTGTTAGGGTTAGGGTTAGGGTTCGGGTTAGGGTTCGGTTTAGGGTTAGGATTCGGGTAAGGGGTTATGGTTCGGGTTCGGGTTAGGGTTAGTGTTAGGGTTCCGGTTACGGTTAGGGTTAGGGTTCGGGTTAGGGTTAGGGTTAGGGTTAGTGTTCGGGTTAGGGTTAGGGTTAGGGTTCGGGTTAGGGTTCGGGTTAGGGTTAGGGTTAGGGTTAGGGTTAGGGTTCCGGTTAGGGTTAGGGTTCGGGTTAGGGTTAGGGTTAGGGTTAGGTTTAGGGTTCGGATTAGGGTTAGGCGTAGGGTTTGGGTTAGGGTTCGGGTACGGGTTAGGATTAGGGTTAGGGTTAGGTTTAGGGTTCGGGTTAGGGTTAGGGTTAGGGTTAGGGTTAGGGGTAAGGGTTAGGGTTACCGTTCGTGTTAGGTTTAGGGTTAGGGTTAGGGTTAGGGTTCGGGTTAGGGTTAGGTTTAGGGTTCGGGTTAGGGTTAGTATTAGGGTTAGCGTTAGGGTTAGGGTTCGGGTTAGGGTTAGGGTTAGGGTTAGGGTTCGGGTTCGGGTTAGGGTTAGGGGTTAGTGTTCAGGTTAGGGTTAGGGTTAGGGATCGGGTTAGGGTTCGGGTTAGGGTTAGGGTTAGTTTTCGGGTTAGTGTTCGGGTTAGGGTTCAGGTTCGGGTTAGGGTTAGGGTTCGGGTTAGGATTAGGGTTAGGGTTCGGGTTAGGGTTAGGGTTCGGGTTAGGGTTAGGGTTAGGGTTCGGGTTAGGGTTAGGGTTAGGGTTAGGGTTCGGTTAGGCTTCGTGTTAGGGTTAGGGTTCGGGTTCGGGTTAGGGTTAGGGTTAGGGTTAGGGTTCGGATTAGGGTTAGGGTTAGGGTTAGGGTTAGGGGTTAGGGTTAGGGTTACCGTTCGGGTTAGGGTTAGGGTTAGGGTTCGGGTTAGGGTTAGGGTTAGGGTTCGGGTTAGGGTTAGGGTTAGGGTTAGGGTTAGGGTTCGGTTTAGGGTTAGGGTTAGGGTTAGGTTTCGGGTTAGGGTTAGTGTTCGGGTTAGGGTTGGGTTCGGGTTAGTGTTAGGGTTAGTGTTAGGGTTAGGGTTCGGGTTAGGGTTAGGGTTCGGGTTCGGGTTACGGTTAGGGTTAGGGTTAGGGTTCGGTTTCGGGTTAGCGTTAGGGTTAGGGTTAGGGTTAGGGTCAGGGCTCGGGTTAGGGTTCGGGTTCGGGTTAGGGTTAGGTTTAGGTTTAGGGTTACGGTTCGGGTTAGGGTTACGGTTAGCGTTAGGGGTTAGGGTTAGGGTAGGGTTCGGGTTAGGGTTAGGGTTAGGGTTAGGGTTATGGTTAGGGTTAGGGTTCGGGTTACGTTTAGGGTTAGGGTTAGGTTTCGGGTTAGGGTTAGGGTTAGAGTTAGGGTTAGGGTTAGGGTTCGGATTAGGGTTATTGTTAGGGTTCCAGTTAAGGTTAGGGTTAGGGTTCAGGTTAGGGTTAGGGTTAGGGTTAGGGTTCGGTTTAGGGTTAGGGTTAGGGTTCGGGTTAGGGTTCGGGTTAGGGTTAGGGTTAGGGTTCGGGTTAGGTTTCGGGTTAGGGTTAGGGTTAGGGTTCCGGTTAAGGTTAGGGTTAGGGTTCGGGTTAGGGTTAGGGTTAGGGTTCGGGTTAGGGTTAGGGTTAGGTTTCGGGTTAGGGTTCGGGTTAGGGTTAGGGTTAGGGTAAGGGTTACTTTTCGGGTTAGGGTTAGGGTTAGGGTTCGGGTTAGGTTTAGGGTTCGTTTTAGGGTTAGGGTTAGGGTTAATGTTAGGGTTAGGTTTTGGGTTAGGGTTAGGGTTAAGGTTCGGGTTAGGATTAGGGTTAGGGTTAGGGTTAGGGTTCGCGTTAGGGTTCGGTTTAGGGGTCGGGTTAGGGTTAGGGTTCGGGTTCGGGTTAGGGTTAGGGTTAGGGTTCGGGTTAGTGTTAGGGTTTGGGTTAGGGTTAGGGTTAGGGTTCGGGTTCGGGTTAGGGTTAGGGTTCGGAATCGGGTTAGGGTTAGGATTTGGGTAAGTGGTTATGGTTCGGGTTCGGGTTAGGGTTATTGTTAGGGTTCCGGTTAAGGTTAGGGTTAGGGTTCAGGTTAGGGTTAGGGTTAGGTTTAGTGTTCGGGTTAGGGTTAGGGTTAGGGTTCGGGTTAGGGTTCGGGTTAGGGTTAGGGTTAGGGTTAGGGTTAGGGTTAGGTTTCGGGTTAGGGTTAGGGTTAGGGTTCCGGTAAGGTTAGGGTTAGGGTTCGGGTTAGGGTTAGGGTTAGGGTTCGGGTTAGGGTTAGGGTTAGGTTTCGGGTTAGGGTTCGGATTAGGGTTAGGGTTAGGGTAAGGTTTAGTTTTCCGGTTAGGGTTAGGGTTCTGGTTCGGGTTAGGGTTAGGGTTATGGTTAGGGTTAGGATTAGGGTTCAGATTAGGGTTAGGGGTAGGGTTCTGGTTAGGGTTCGGTTTCGGGTTAGGGTTAGGGATAGGGTTAGGGTTAGGGTTCGGGTTAGGGTTAGGATTAGGGTTAGGGTTAGGGGTTAAGGTTAGTGTTAACGTTCGGGTTAGGGTTAGGATTAGGGTTAGGGTTCGGGTTAGGGTTAGGGTTAGGGTTCGGGTTAGGGTTAGGGTTAGGGTTAGGGTTAGGGTTCGGGTTAGGGTTAGGTTTAGGGTTAGGGTTCGGGTGAGGGTTAGGGTTAGGGTTCAGGTTAGGGTTCGGGTTAGGGTTAGGTTAGGGTTAGGGTTCGGGTTAGGGTTAGGGTTAGGTTTAGGGTTAGTGTTCGGGTTAGGTTTAGGTGTAGGGTTAGGGTTAGGTTTAGGGTTAAGGTTCGGGTTTGGGTTAGGGTTAAGGTTCGGGTTAGGGTTAGAGTTTGGGTTAGGTTTCGGGTTAGGGTTAGGGTTCGCGTTAGGGTTAGGGTTCGGGTTAGGGTTAGGGTTAGTGTTAGGATTAGGGTTCGGGTTAGGGTTAGGGTTCGGGTTCGGGTTACGGTTAGGGTTAGGGTTAGGGTTCGGTTTCGGGTTAGGTTTCGGGATAGGGTTAGGGTTCGGGTTAGGGTTAGGGTTCGGGTTCGGGTTAGGGTTAGGTTTCGGGTTCGGTTTAGGGTTAGGTTTAGGGTTAGGGTTCGGATTAGGGTTAGGGGTACGGTACGGGTTAATGTTCGTGTTCGGGTTAGTGTTAGGGTTAGGGTAGGGTTAGGGTTCGGGTTACGGTTAGGGTTAGGGTTAGGGTTAGGGGTTAGGGTTAGGGTTCGGGTTAGGGTTAGGGTTAGGGTTAGGGTTCGGGTTAGGGTTAGGGTTAGGGTTCGGGTTAGTGTTAGGGTTAGGGGTAGGGTTAGGGTTCGGGTTAGGGTTAGGGTAGGGTTAGTGTTCGGGTTACGGTTAGGGTTAGGGTTCGGGTTGTGTTCGCGTGAGGGTTAGGGTTAGGGTTCGGGTTCAGGTTAGGGTTAGTGTTCGGGTTAGTGTTCGGGTTAGGGTTAGTGTTCGGGTTAGGGTTAGGGTTCGGTTTAGGGTTAGTGTTAGTGTTAGGAGGTAGGGTTAGGGTTAGGGTTCGTGTTAGGGTTAGGGTTAGTGTTAGGGTTAGGGGTTAGTGTTCGGGTTAGGGTTAGGGTTCGGGTTAGGGTTAGGGTTAGGGTTAGGGTTAGGGTTAGGGTTCGGTTTCGGGTTAGGGTTAGGGTTAGGATTAAGGTTAGTGTTAGGGTTCGGATTAGTGTTAGGTGTAGAGTTCGGGTTAGGGTTCGGGTTCGGGTTAGGGTTAGGGTTAGGGTTAGGGTTAGGGTTAGTGTTAGGGATTAGGGTTAGGGTTAGGGTTTGGGTTAGGATTAGGGTTACGGTTAGGGTTAGGGTTCGGGTAAGGGTTAGGGTTCGGGTTAGTGTTAGGGTTAGGGTTCGGGTTAGGGTTAGGGTTAGGGTTATGGTTAGGGTTAGGGTTCGGGTCGGGGTTAGGGTTAGGGTTAGGGTTCGGGTTAGGGTTACGGTTAGGGTTCGGGTTAGGGTTCGGGTTAGGGTTAGGATTAGGGTTAAGTTTCGGGGCAGAGTGAGGGTTAGGGTTAGGGTTCGGTTTAGGGTTAGGGTTAGGGTTAATGTTAGGGTTAGGTTTCGGGTTAGGTTTAGGGTTAAGGTTCGGGTTAGGATTAGGGTTAGGGTTAGGGTTAGGGTTCGCGTTAGGGTTCGGGTTAGGGGTCGGGTTAGTGTTAGGGTTAGGTTTCGGGTTCGGGGTTAGGGTTAGGGTTAGGGTTCGGGTTAGGGTTCGGTTTAGGTTTAGGATTCGGGTAAGGGGTTATGGTTCGGGTTCGGGTTAGGGTTAGTGTTAGGGTTCCGGTTAAGGTTACGGTTAGGGTTCGGGTTAGGGTTAGGGTTAGGGTTAGGGTTCGGGTTAGGGTTAGGGTTAGGGTTCGGGTTAGGTTTCGGGTTAGGGTTAGGGTTAGGGTTAGGGTTAGGGTTCCGGTTAGGGTTAGGGTTCGGGTTAGGGTTAGGGTGAGGGTTAGGGTTAGGGTTCGGATTAGGGTTAGGGGTAGGGTTCGGGTTAGGGTTCGGGTACGGGTTAGGTTTAGGGTTAGGGTTAGGGTTAGGGTTCGGGTTAGGGTTAGGGTTAGGGTTAGGAGTAGGGTTAGGGTTACCGTTCGGGTTAGGGTTAGGGTTAGGGTTAGGGTTAGGGTTCGGGTTAGGGTTAGGTTTAGGGTTCGGGTTAGGGTTAGGTTTAGGGTTAGGGATAGGGTTAGGGTTCGGGTTAGGGTTAGGGTTAGGGTTAGGGTTCGGGTTCGGGGTTAGGGTTAGGGTTAGGGTTCGGGTTAGGGTTCGGGTTAGGGTTAGGATTCGGGTAAGGTGTTAGGGTTCGGGTTCGGGTTAGGATTAGGGTTAGGGTTCCGGTTAGGTTTAGGGTTAGGGTTAGGGTTCGGGTTAGGGTTAGGGTTAGGGTTAGTGTTAGGGTTCAAGTTAGGGTTAGGGTTAGGGTTCGGGTTAGGGTTCGTGTTAGGCTTAGGGTTAGGGTTAGGGTTAGGGTTCGGGTTAGGGTTAGGTTTCCGGTTAGGGTTAGGTTTAGTGTTCTGGTTAGGGTTAGGGTTAGGGTTCGGGTTAGGGTTAGGGTTACGGTTAAGGTTAGGGTTCGGGTTAGGGTTAGGGTTAGGGTTAGGGTCAGGGCTCGGGTTAGGGTTCGGGTTCGGGTTAGGGTTAGGTTTAGGTTTAGGGTTACGGTTCGGGTTAGGGTTACGGTTAGCGTTAGGGGTTAGGGTTAGGGTTAGGGTTCGGGTTCGGGGTTAGGGTTAGGGTTAGGGTTCGGGTTAGGGTTCGGGTTAGGGTTAGGTTTCGGGTAAGGGGTTAGGGTTCGGGTTAGGGTTAGGGTTAGGGTTAGGGTTAGGGTTCGGGTTTGGGTTAGGGTTAGGTTTAGGGTTTGGTTTAGGGTTAGGGTTAGGGTTAGGGTTAGGGTTAGGTTTCGGGTTAGGGTTAGGGTTCAGGTTAGGGGTCGGGTTAGGGTTAGGGTTCGGGTTAGGGTTAGGGTTAGGGTTAGGGTTCAAGTTAGGGTTAGGGTTCGGGTTAGTGTTAGGGTTAGGGTTCGGGTTCGGGTTAGGGTTAGAGTTCGGTTTCGGGTTAGGTTTAGGGTTCGGGTTAGGGTTCGGGTTAGGGTTAGGTTTAGGGTTGGGGTTCGGGTTCGGAGTTTGGGTTATGGTTAGGGATCGGGTTAGGGTTCGGGTTAGGGTTAGGATTCGGGTAAGGGGTTAGGGTTCGTGTTCGGGTTAGGGTTAGGTTTAGGGTTCCGGTTAAGGTTAGGGTTAGGGTTCTGTTTAGGGTTAGGGTTAGGTTTAGGGTTAGGGATCGGGTTAGGGTTAGGGTTAGTGTTCGGGTTAGGGTTCGGTTTAGGGTTAGGGTTAGGGTTAGGGTTAGGGTTAGGGTTAGGGTTCGGATTAGGGTTAGGGGTAGGGTTCGGGTTAGGGTTCGGTTTCGGGTTAGGGTTAGGGTTAGGGTTAGGGTTAGGGTTCGGGTTAGGGTTAGGTTTAGGTTTAGGGTTAGGGGTTAGGGTTAGGGTTACCTTTCGGGTTAGGGTTAGGGTTAGGGTTAGGGTTAGGGTTAGGGTTAGTGTTAGGTTTAGGGTTAGGGTTCGGGTTAGGGTTCGGGTTATGGTTAGGTTTAGGGTTCGGGTTAGGGTTCGGGTTCGGGTTAGGGTTAGGGGTTAGTGTTCAGGTTAGGGTTAGGGTTAGGGATCGGGTTAGGGTTCGGGTTAGGGTTAGGGTTAGTGTTCGGTTTAGTGTTCGGGTTAGGGTTCAGGTTCGGGATAGGGTTAGGGTTCGGGTTAGGTTTAGGGTTAGGGTTCGGGTTAGGGTTAGGGTTCGGGTTAGGGTTAGGGTTAGGGTTAGGGTTCGCGTTAGGGTTAGGGTTAGGGTTCGGTTAGGGTTCGTGTTAGGGTTAGGGTTCGGGTTCGGGTTAGGGTTAGGGTTAGGGTTAGGGTTCGGATTAGGGTTAGGGTTAGGGTTAGGGTTAGGGGTTAGGGTTAGGGTTACCGTTCGGGTTAGGGTTAGGGTTAGGGTTCGGGTTAGGGTTAGGGTTAGGGTTCGGGTTAGGGTTAGGGTTAGGGTTAGGGTTAGGGTTCGGGTTAGGGTTAGGTTTCGGGTTAGGGTTAGGGTCGGGTTCGGGTTAGGGTTAGAGTTTGGGTTAGGTTTCGGGTTAGGGTTAGTGTTCGGGTTAGGGTTGGGTTCGGGTTAGGGTTAGGGTTAGTGTTAGGGTTAGGGTTCGGGTTAGGGTTAGGGTTCGGGTTCGGGTTACGGTTAGGGTTAGGGTTAGGGTTCGGTTTCGGGTTAGTGTTAGGGTTAGGGTTAGGGTTAGGGTCAGGGCTCGGGTTAGGGTTCGGGTTCGGGTTAGGGTTAGATTTAGGTTTAGGGTTACGGTTCGGGTTAGGGTTACGGTTAGCGTTAGGGTTTAGGGTTAGGGTAGGGTTCGGGTTAGGGTTAGGGTTAGGGTTAGGGTTATGGTTAGGGTTAGGGTTCGGGTTACGTTTAGGTTTAGGGTTAGGTTTCGGGTTAGGGTTAGGGTTAGGGTTAGGGTTAGGGTTAGGGTTCGGATTAGGGTTATTGTTAGGGTTCCAGTTAAGGTTAGGGTTAGGGTTCAGGTTAGGGTTAGGGTTAGGGTTAGGGTTCGGGTTAGGGTTAGGGTTAGGGTTCGGGTTAGGGTTCGGGTTAGGGTTAGGGTTAGGGTTCGGGTTAGGTTTCGGGTTAGGGTTAGGGTTAGGGTTCCGGTTAAGGTTAGGGTTAGGGTTCGGGTTAGGGTTAGGGTAAGGGTTCGGGTTAGGGTTAGGGTTAGGTTTCGGGTTAGGGTTCGGGTTAGGGTTAGGGTTAGGGTAAGGGTTACTTTTCGGGTTAGGGTTAGGGTTAGGGTTCGGGTTAGGTTTAGGGTTCGGTTTAGGGTTAGGGTTAGGGTTAATGTTAGGGTTAGGTTTCGGGTTAGGGTTAGGGTTAAGGTTCGGGTTAGGATTAGGGTTAGGGTTAGGGTTAGGGTTCGCGTTAGGGTTCGGTTTAGGGGTCGGGTTAGGGTTAGGGTTCGGGTTCGGGTTAGGGTTAGGGTTAGGGTTCGGGTTAGTGTTAGGGTTTGGGTTAGGGTTAGGGTTAGGGTTCGGGTTCGGGTTAGGGTTAGGGTTCGGGATCGGGTTAGGGTTAGGATTTGGGTAAGTGGTTATGGTTCGGGTTCGGGTTAGGGTTATTGTTAGGGTTCCGGTTAAGGTTAGGGTTAGGGTTCAGGTTAGGGTTAGGGTTAGGTTTAGGGTTCGGGTTAGGGTTAGCGTTAGGGTTCGGGTTAGGGTTCGGGATAGGGTTAGGGTTAGGGTTAGGGTTAGGGTTAGGTTTCGGGTTAGGGTTAGGGTTAGGGTTCCGGTTAAGGTTAGGGTTAGGGTTCGGGTTAGGGTTAGGGTTAGGGTTCGGGTTAGGGTTCGGGTTAGGGTTAGGATTAGGGTTAAGGTTCGGGGCATAGTGAGGGTTAGGGTTAGGGTTCGGTTTACGGTTAGGGTTAGGGTTAATGTTAGGGTTAGTTTTCGGGTTAGGGTTAGGGTTGAGGTTCAGGTTAGGATTAGGGTTAGGGTTAGGGTTAGGGTTCGCGTTAGGGTTCGGGTTAGGGGTCGGGTTAGAGTTAGGGTTAGGGTTCGGGTTCGGGGTTAGGGTTAGGGTTAGGGTTCGGGTTAGGGTTCGGTTTAGGTTTAGGATTCGGGTAAGGGGTTATGGTTCGGGTTCGGGTTAGGGTTAGTGTTAGGGTTCCGGTTAAGGTTACGGTTAGGGTTCGGGTTAGGGTTAGGGTTAGGGTTAGGGTTCGGGTTAGGGTTAGGGTTAGGGTTCGGGTTAGGTTTCGGGTTAGGGTTAGGGTTAGGGTTAGGGTTAGGGTTCCGGTTAGGGTTAGGGTTCGGGTTAGGGTTAGGGTTAGGTTAGGGTTCGGATTAGGGTTAGGGGTAGGGTTCGGTAGGGTTCGGGTAGGGTTAGGGTTAGGGTTCGGGTACGGGTAGGGGTTAGGTTAGGGTTAGGGTTAGGATTAGGGTTCGGGTTAGGGTTAGGGTTAGGGTTAGGAGTAGGGTTAGGGTTACCGTTCGGGTTAGGGTTAGGGTTAGGGTTAGGGTTAGGGTTCGGGTTAGGGTTAGGTTTAGGGTTCGGGTTAGGGTTAGGTTTAGGGTTAGGGATAGGGTTAGGGTTCGGGTTAGGGTTAGGGTTAGGGTTAGGGTTCGGGTTCAGGTTTAGGGTTAGGGTTAGGGTTCGGGTTAGGGTTCGGGTTAGGGTTAGGATTCGGGTAAGGTGTTAGGGTTCGGGTTCGGGTTAGGATTAGGGTTAGGGTTCCGGTTAGGTTTAGGGTTAGGGTTAGGGTTCGGGTTCGGGTTAGGGTTAGGGTTAGTGTTAGGGTTCAAGTTAGGGTTAGGGTTAGGTTTCGGGTTAGGGTTCGTGTTAGGCTTAGGGTTAGGGTTAGGGTTAGGGTTCGGGTTAGGGTTAGGTTTCCGGTTAGGGTTAGGTTTAGTGTTCTGCTTAGGGTTAGGGTTAGGGTTCGGGTTAGGGTTAGGGTTACGGTTAAGGTTAGGGTTCGGGTTAGGGTTAGGGTTAGTGTTCGGGTTAGGTTTAGGGTTAGGGTTATGGTTACGGTTAGGTTTCGGGTTAGGGTTAGGGTTAGGGTTAGGAGTAGGGTTAGGGTTACCGTTCGGGTTAGGGTTAGGGTTAGGGTTAGGGTTAGGGTTCGGGTTAGGGTTAGGTTTAGGGTTCGGGTTAGGGTTAGGTTTAGGGTTAGGGATAGGGTTAGGGTTCGGGTTAGGGTTAGGGTTAGGGTTCGGGTTCAGGGTTAGGGTTAGGGTTAGGGTTCGGGTTAGGGTTCGGGTTAGGGTTAGGATTCGGGTAAGGTGTTAGGGTTCGGGTTCGGGTTAGGATTAGGGTTAGGGTTCCGGTTAGGTTTAGGGTTAGGGTTAGGGTTCGGGTTAGGGTTAGGGTTAGGGTTAGTGTTAGGGTTCAAGTTAGGGTTAGGGTTAGGTTTCGGGTTAGGGTTCGTGTTAGGCTTAGGGTTAGGGTTAGGGTTAGGGTTCGGATTAGGGTTAGGTTTCCGGTTAGGGTTAGGTTTAGTGTTCTGCTTAGGGTTAGGGGTAGGGTTCGGGTTAGGGTTAGGGTTACGGTTAAGGTTAGGGTTCGGGTTAGGGTTAGGGTTAGTGTTCGGGTTAGGTTTAGGGTTAGGGTTATGGTTACGGTTAGGTTTCGGGTTAGGGTTAGGGTTAGGGTTAGGGTTCGGGTTAGGGTTCGTGTTAGGGTTAGGGTTAGGGTTAGGGTTCGGATTAGGGTTCGGGTTAGGGTTAGGGTCCGGGTTAGGGTTAGGGTTCTGGTTAGGGTTAGGGTTCGGGTTAGTGTTAGGGTTAGGGTTAGGGTTAGGGTTCGGATTCGGGTTAGGGGTAGGGTTCGGGTTAGGGTTCGGGTTCGAGTTAGGGTTAGGGTTAGGGTTAGGGTTAGGGTTCGGGTTCGGGTTCGGGTTAGGGTTAGGGTTAGGGTTAGGGGTTAGGGTTAGGGTTACCATTCGGGTTAGGTTTAGGGTTAGGGTTAGGGTTAGGGTTAGGGTTCGGGTTAGGGTTAGGGTTAGGGTTAGGGTTCGGGTTCAGGGTTAGGGTTAGGGTTAGGGTTCGGGTTAGGGTTAGGGTTAGGGTTAGGATTCGGGTAAGGTGTTAGGGTTCGGGTTCGGGTTAGGATTAGGGTTCGGGTTAGGGTTAGGATTCGGGTAAGGTGTTAGGGTTCGGGTTCGGGTTAGGATTAGGGTTAGGGTTCCGGTTAGGTTTAGGGTTAGGGTTAGGGTTCGGGTTAGGGTTAGGGTTAGGGTTAGTGTTAGGGTTCAAGTTAGGGTTAGGGTTAGGTTTCGGGTTAGGGTTCGTGTTAGGCTTAGGGTTAGGGTTAGGGTTAGGGTTCGGGTTAGGGTTAGGTTTCCGGTTAGGGTTAGGTTTAGTGTTCTGCTTAGGGTTAGGGTTAGGGTTCGGGTTAGGGTTAGGGTTACGGTTAAGGTTAGGGTTCGGGTTAGGGTTAGGGTTAGTGTTCGGGTTAGGTTTAGGGTTAGGGTTATGGTTACGGTTAGGTTTCGGGTTAGGGTTAGGGTTAGGGTTAGGGTTCGGGTTAGGGTTCGTGTTAGGGTTAGGGTTAGGGTTAGGGTTCGGGTTAGGTTTCGGGTTAGGGTTAGGGTTCGGGTTAGGGTTAGGGTTAGGGTTAGGGTTCTGGTTAGGGTTAGGGTTCGGGTTAGTGTTAGGGTTAGGGTTAGGGTTAGGGTTCGGATTCGGGTTAGGGGTAGGGTTCGGGTTAGGGTTCGGGTTCGAGTTAGGGTTAGGGTTAGGGTTAGGGTTAGGGTTCGGGTTCGGGTTCGGGTTAGGGTTAGGGTTAGGGTTAGGGGTTAGGGTTAGGGTTACCATTCGGGTTAGGTTTAGGGTTAGGGTTAGGGTTAGGGTTCGGGTTAGGGTTAGGGTTAGGGTTCGGGTTAGGGTGAGGGTTAAGGTTAGGGTTAGGGTTCGGGTTAGGGTTAGGGTTAGGCTTAGGGTTCGGGTTAGGGTTAGGGTTAGGGTTCAGGTTAGGGTTCGAGTTCGGGTGAGGGTTAGGGTTAGGGTTCGGGTTAGGGTTAGGGTTAGGGTTAGGGTTCGTGTTAGGTTTAGGTTTAGGGTTCAGGTTAGGGTTCGGGTTAGGGTTAGGGTTAGGGTTAGGTTTCGGGTTACGGTAAGGGTTAATGTTAGGGTTCGGGTTAGGGTTAGGTTTAGGGTTAGGGTTAGGGTTAGGGTTAAGTTTCGGGGTAGGGTTAGGGTTAAGGTTCGGGTTAGCGTTAGGGTTAGGGTTAGGGTTAGGGTTCGGTTCGGGTTAGGGTTAGGGTTAGGGTTAGGGTTAGGGTTAGGGTTCGGATTAGGGTTCGGGTTAGGGTTAGGATTAGGGTTAAGGTTCGGGGCAGAGTGAGGGTTAGGGTTAGGGTTCGGTTTAGGGTTAGGGTTAGGGTTAATGTTAGGGTTAGGTTTCGGGTTAGGGTTAGGGTTAAGGTTCGGGTTAGGATTAGGGTTCGGGTTCGGGTTACGGATAGGGTTAGGGTTAGGGTTCGGATTCGGGTTAGTGTTAGGGTTAGGGTTAGGGTTAGGGTCAGGGCTCGGGTTAGGGTTCGGGTTCGGGTTAGGGTTAGGTTTAGGTTTAGGGTTACGGTTCAGGTTAGGGTTACGGTTAGCGTTAGGGGTTAGGGGTAGGGTTAGGGTTCGGGTTCGGTGTTAGGGTTAGGGTTAGGGTTCGGGTTAGGGTTCGGGTTAGGATTAGGATTCGGGTAAGGGGTTAGGTTTAGGGTTCCGGTTAAGGTTAGGGTTAGGGTTCTGTTTAGGGTTAGGGTTAGGTTTAGTGTTAGGGATCGGGTTAGGGTTATGGTTAGTGTTCGGGTTAGGGTTCGGTTTAGGGTTAGGGTTAGGGTTAGGGTTAGGGTTAGGGTTCGGATTAGTGTTAGGGGTAGGGTTCGTGTTAGGGTTCGGTTTCGGGTTAGGTTTAGGGTTAGGGTAGGGTTAGGGTTCGGGTTCGGGTTAGGTTTAGGTTTAGGGTTAGGGGTTAGGGTTAGGGTTACCTTTCGGGTTAGGGTTAGGGTTAGGTTTAGGTTTAGGGTTAGGGTTAGTGTTAGGTTTAGGGTTAGGGTTCGGGTTAGGGTTAGGGTTATGGTTAGGGTTAGGTTTCGGGTTAGCGTTCGGGTTCGGGTTAGGGTTAGGGGTTAGTGTTCAGGTTAGGGTTAGGGTTAGGGATCGGGTTAGGGTTCGGGTTAGGGTTAGGGTTAGTGTTCGGGTTAGGGTTAGGGTTAGGGTTCAGGTTCGGGTTAGGGTTATGGTTCGGGTTAGGTTTAGGGTTATGGTTCGGGTTAGGGTTAGGGTTCGGGTTAGGGTTAGGTTTAGGGTTAGGGTTCGCGTTAGGGTTAGGGTTAGGGTTCGGGTTAGGGTTCGGGTTAGGGTTAGGGTTCGGGTTCGGGTTAGGGTTAGGGTTAGGGTTAGGGTTCGGATTAGGGTTAGGGTTAGGGTTAGGGTTAGGGGTTAGGGTTAGGGTTACCGTTCGGGTTAGGGTTAGGGTTAGGGTTCGGGTTAGGGTTAGGGTTAGGGTTCGGGTTAGGGTTAGGGTTAGGGTTAGGGTTAGGGTTCGGGTTGGGGTTAGGTTACGGGCTAGGGTTAGGGTCGGGTTCGGGTTAGGGTTAGAGTTTGGGTTAGGTTTCGGGTTAGGGTTAGTGTTCGGGTTAGGGTTAGGGTTCGGGTTAGGGTTAGGGTTAGTGTTAGGGTTAGGGTTCGGGTTAGGGTTAGGGTTCGGGTTCGGGTTACGGTTAGGGTTAGGGTTAGCGTTCGGTTTCGGGTTAGTGTTAGGGTTAGGGTTAGGGTTAGGGTCAGGGCTCGGGTTAGGGTTCGGGTTCGGGTTAGGGTTAGGTTTAGGTTTAGGGTTACGGTTCGGGTTAGGGTTACGGTTAGCGTTAGGGGTTAGGGTTAGGGTTAGGGTTCGGGTTCGGTGTTAGGGTTAGGGTTAGGGTTCGGGTTAGGGTTCGGTTTAGGGTTAGGATTCGGGTAAGGGGTTATGGTTCGGGTTCGGGTTAGGGTTAGTGTTAGGGTTCCGGTTACGGTTAGGGTTAGGGTTCGGGTTAGGGTTAGGGTTAGGGTTAGTGTTCGGGTTAGGGTTAGGGTTAGGGTTCGGGTTAGGGTTCGGGTTAGGGTTAGGGTTAGGGTTAGGGTTAGGGTTCCGGTTAGGGTTAGGGTTCGGGTTAGGGTTAGGGTTAGGGTTAGGTTTAGGGTTCGGATTAGGGTTAGGCGTAGGGTTTGGGTTAGGGTTCGGGTACGGGTTAGGATTAGGGTTAGGGTTAGGTTTAGGGTTCGGGTTAGGGTTAGGGTTAGGGTTAGGGTTAGGGGTAAGGGTTAGGGTTACCGTTCGTGTTAGGTTTAGGGTTAGGGTTAGGGTTAGGGTTCGGGTTAGGGTTAGGTTTAGGGTTCGGGTTAGGGTTAGTATTAGGGTTAGCGTTAGGGTTAGGGTTCGGGTTAGGGTTAGGGTTAGGGTTAGGGTTCGGGTTCGGGTTAGGGTTAGGGGTTAGTGTTCAGGTTAGGGTTAGGGTTAGGGATCGGGTTAGGGTTCGGGTTAGGGTTAGGGTTAGTTTTCGGGTTAGTGTTCGGGTTAGGGTTCAGGTTCGGGTTAGGGTTAGGGTTCGGGTTAGGATTAGGGTTAGGGTTCGGGTTAGGGTTAGGGTTCGGGTTAGGGTTAGGGTTAGGGTTCGGGTTAGGGTTAGGGTTAGGGTTAGGGTTCGGTTAGGCTTCGTGTTAGGGTTAGGGTTCGGGTTCGGGTTAGGGTTAGGGTTAGGGTTAGGGTTCGGATTAGGGTTAGGGTTAGGGTTAGGGTTAGGGGTTAGGGTTAGGGTTACCGTTCGGGTTAGGGTTAGGGTTAGGGTTCGGGTTAGGGTTAGGGTTAGGGTTCGGGTTAGGGTTAGGGTTAGGGTTAGGGTTAGGGTTCGGTTTAGGGTTAGGGTTAGGGTTAGGTTTCGGGTTAGGGTTAGTGTTCGGGTTAGGGTTGGGTTCGGGTTAGTGTTAGGGTTAGTGTTAGGGTTAGGGTTCGGGTTAGGGTTAGGGTTCGGGTTCGGGTTACGGTTAGGGTTAGGGTTAGGGTTCGGTTTCGGGTTAGCGTTAGGGTTAGGGTTAGGGTTAGGGTCAGGGCTCGGGTTAGGGTTCGGGTTCGGGTTAGGGTTAGGTTTAGGTTTAGGGTTACGGTTCGGGTTAGGGTTACGGTTAGCGTTAGGGGTTAGGGTTAGGGTAGGGTTCGGGTTAGGGTTAGGGTTAGGGTTAGGGTTATGGTTAGGGTTAGGGTTCGGGTTACGTTTAGGGTTAGGGTTAGGTTTCGGGTTAGGGTTAGGGTTAGGGTTAGGGTTAGGGTTAGGGTTCGGATTAGGGTTATTGTTAGGGTTCCAGTTAAGGTTAGGGTTAGGGTTCAGGTTAGGGTTAGGGTTAGGGTTAGGGTTCGGTTTAGGGTTAGGGTTAGGGTTCGGGTTAGGGTTCGGGTTAGGGTTAGGGTTAGGGTTCGGGTTAGGTTTCGGGTTAGGGTTAGGGTTAGGGTTCCGGTTAAGGTTAGGGTTAGGGTTCGGGTTAGGGTTAGGGTTAGGGTTCGGGTTAGGGTTAGGGTTAGGTTTCGGGTTAGGGTTCGGGTTAGGGTTAGGGTTAGGGTAAGGGTTACTTTTCGGGTTAGGGTTAGGGTTAGGGTTCGGGTTAGGTTTAGGGTTCGTTTTAGGGTTAGGGTTAGGGTTAATGTTAGGGTTAGGTTTTGGGTTAGGGTTAGGGTTAAGGTTCGGGTTAGGATTAGGGTTAGGGTTAGGGTTAGGGTTCGCGTTAGGGTTCGGTTTAGGGGTCGGGTTAGGGTTAGGGTTCGGGTTCGGGTTAGGGTTAGGGTTAGGGTTCGGGTTAGTGTTAGGGTTTGGGTTAGGGTTAGGGTTAGGGTTCGGGTTCGGGTTAGGGTTAGGGTTCGGAATCGGGTTAGGGTTAGGATTTGGGTAAGTGGTTATGGTTCGGGTTCGGGTTAGGGTTATTGTTAGGGTTCCGGTTAAGGTTAGGGTTAGGGTTCAGGTTAGGGTTAGGGTTAGGTTTAGTGTTCGGGTTAGGGTTAGGGTTAGGGTTCGGGTTAGGGTTCGGGTTAGGGTTAGGGTTAGGGTTAGGGTTAGGGTTAGGTTTCGGGTTAGGGTTAGGGTTAGGGTTCCGGTTAAGGTTAGGGTTAGGGTTCGGGTTAGGGTTAGGGTTAGGGTTCGGGTTAGGGTTAGGGTTAGGTTTCGGGTTAGGGTTCGGATTAGGGTTAGGGTTAGGGTAAGGTTTAGTTTTCGGGTTAGGGTTAGGGTTCTGGTTCGGGTTAGGGTTAGGGTTATGGTTAGGGTTAGGATTAGGGTTCAGATTAGGGTTAGGGGTAGGGTTCTGGTTAGGGTTCGGTTTCGGGTTAGGGTTAGGGATAGGGTTAGGGTTAGGGTTCGGGTTAGGGTTAGGATTAGGGTTAGGGTTAGGGGTTAAGGTTAGTGTTAACGTTCGGGTTAGGGTTAGGATTAGGGTTAGGGTTCGGGTTAGGGTTAGGGTTAGGGTTCGGGTTAGGGTTAGGGTTAGGGTTAGGGTTAGGGTTCGGGTTAGGGTTAGGTTTAGGGTTAGGGTTCGGGTGAGGGTTAGGGTTAGGGTTCAGGTTAGGGTTCGGGTTAGGGTTAGGTTAGGGTTAGGGTTCGGGTTAGGGTTAGGGTTAGGTTTAGGGTTAGTGTTCGGGTTAGGTTTAGGTGTAGGGTTAGGGTTAGGTTTAGGGTTAAGGTTCGGGTTTGGGTTAGGGTTAAGGTTCGGGTTAGGGTTAGAGTTTGGGTTAGGTTTCGGGTTAGGGTTAGGGTTCGCGTTAGGGTTAGGGTTCGGGTTAGGGTTAGGGTTAGTGTTAGGATTAGGGTTCGGGTTAGGGTTAGGGTTCGGGTTCGGGTTACGGTTAGGGTTAGGGTTAGGGTTCGGTTTCGGGTTAGGTTTCGGGATAGGGTTAGGGTTCGGGTTAGGGTTAGGGTTCGGGTTCGGGTTAGGGTTAGGTTTCGGGTTCGGTTTAGGGTTAGGTTTAGGGTTAGGGTTCGGATTAGGGTTAGGGGTACGGTACGGGTTAATGTTCGTGTTCGGGTTAGTGTTAGGGTTAGGGTAGGGTTAGGGTTCGGGTTACGGTTAGGGTTAGGGTTAGGGTTAGGGGTTAGGGTTAGGGTTCGGGTTAGGGTTAGGGTTAGGGTTAGGGTTCGGGTTAGGGTTAGGGTTAGGGTTCGGGTTAGTGTTAGGGTTAGGGGTAGGGTTAGGGTTCGGGTTAGGGTTAGGGTAGGGTTAGTGTTCGGGTTACGGTTAGGGTTAGGGTTCGGGTTGTGTTCGCGTGAGGGTTAGGGTTAGGGTTCGGGTTCAGGTTAGGGTTAGTGTTCGGGTTAGTGTTCGGGTTAGGGTTAGTGTTCGGGTTAGGGTTAGGGTTCGGTTTAGGGTTAGTGTTAGTGTTAGGAGGTAGGGTTAGGGTTAGGGTTCGTGTTAGGGTTAGGGTTAGTGTTAGGGTTAGGGGTTAGTGTTCGGGTTAGGGTTAGGGTTCGGGTTAGGGTTAGGGTTAGGGTTAGGGTTAGGGTTAGGGTTCGGTTTCGGGTTAGGGTTAGGGTTAGGATTAAGGTTAGTGTTAGGGTTCGGATTAGTGTTAGGTGTAGAGTTCGGGTTAGGGTTCGGGTTCGGGTTAGGGTTAGGGTTAGGGTTAGGGTTAGGGTTAGTGTTAGGGATTAGGGTTAGGGTTAGGGTTTGGGTTAGGATTAGGGTTACGGTTAGGGTTAGGGTTCGGGTAAGGGTTAGGGTTCGGGTTAGTGTTAGGGTTAGGGTTCGGGTTAGGGTTAGGGTTAGGGTTATGGTTAGGGTTAGGGTTCGGGTCGGGGTTAGGGTTAGGGTTAGGGTTCGGGTTAGGGTTACGGTTAGGGTTCGGGTTAGGGTTCGGGTTAGGGTTAGGATTAGGGTTAAGTTTCGGGGCAGAGTGAGGGTTAGGGTTAGGGTTCGGTTTAGGGTTAGGGTTAGGGTTAATGTTAGGGTTAGGTTTCGGGTTAGGTTTAGGGTTAAGGTTCGGGTTAGGATTAGGGTTAGGGTTAGGGTTAGGGTTCGCGTTAGGGTTCGGGTTAGGGGTCGGGTTAGTGTTAGGGTTAGGTTTCGGGTTCGGGGTTAGGGTTAGGGTTAGGGTTCGGGTTAGGGTTCGGTTTAGGTTTAGGATTCGGGTAAGGGGTTATGGTTCGGGTTCGGGTTAGGGTTAGTGTTAGGGTTCCGGTTAAGGTTACGGTTAGGGTTCGGGTTAGGGTTAGGGTTAGGGTTAGGGTTCGGGTTACGGTTAGGGTTAGGGTTCGGGTTAGGTTTCGGGTTAGGGTTAGGGTTAGGGTTAGGGTTAGGGTTCCGGTTAGGGTTAGGGTTCGGGTTAGGGTTAGGGTGAGGGTTAGGGTTAGGGTTCGGATTAGGGTTAGGGGTAGGGTTCGGGTTAGGGTTCGGGTACGGGTTAGGTTTAGGGTTAGGGTTAGGGTTAGGGTTCGGGTTAGGGTTAGGGTTAGGGTTAGGAGTAGGGTTAGGGTTACCGTTCGGGTTAGGGTTAGGGTTAGGGTTAGGGTTAGGGTTCGGGTTAGGGTTAGGTTTAGGGTTCGGGTTAGGGTTAGGTTTAGGGTTAGGGATAGGGTTAGGGTTCGGGTTAGGGTTAGGGTTAGGGTTAGGGTTCGGGTTCGGGGTTAGGGTTAGGGTTAGGGTTCGGGTTAGGGTTCGGGTTAGGGTTAGGATTCGGGTAAGGTGTTAGGGTTCGGGTTCGGGTTAGGATTAGGGTTAGGGTTCCGGTTAGGTTTAGGGTTAGGGTTAGGGTTCGGGTTAGGGTTAGGGTTAGGGTTAGTGTTAGGGTTCAAGTTAGGGTTAGGGTTAGGGTTCGGGTTAGGGTTCGTGTTAGGCTTAGGGTTAGGGTTAGGGTTAGGGTTCGGGTTAGGGTTAGGTTTCCGGTTAGGGTTAGGTTTAGTGTTCTGGTTAGGGTTAGGGTTAGGGTTCGGGTTAGGGTTAGGGTTACGGTTAAGGTTAGGGTTCGGGTTAGGGTTAGGGTTAGTGTTCGGGTTAGGTTTAGGGTTAGGGTTATGGTTACGGTTAGGTTTCGGGTTACGGTTAGGGTTAGGTTTAGGGTTCGGGTTAGGGTTAGGGTTAGGGTTCGGGTTAGGGTTAGGGTTCGGGTTAGGGTTCGGGTTAGGGTTAGGGTTAGGGTTAGGGTTCGGGTTAGGGTTAGGGTTAGGGTTAGGGTTCTGGTTAGGGTTAGGGTTCGGGTTAGTGTTAGGGTTAGGGTTAGGGTTAGGGTTCGGATTAGGGTTAGGGGTAGGGTTCGGGTTAGGGTTCGGGTTCGAGTTAGGGTTAGGGTTAGGGTTAGGGTTAGGGTTCGGGTTCGGGTTCGGGTTAGGGTTAGGGTTAGGGTTAGGGGTTAGGGTTAGGGTTACCATTCGGGTTAGGGTTAGGGTTAGGGTTAGGGTTAGGGTTCGGTTAGGGTTAGGGTTAGGGTTCGGGTTAGGGTGAGGGTTAAGGTTAGGGTTAGGGTTCGGGTTAGGGTTAGGGTTAGGGTTAGGGTTCGGGTTAGGGTGAGGGTTAAGGTTAGGGTTATGGTTCGGATTAGGGTTAGGGGTAGGGTTCGGGTTCGGGTTCGGGTTCGGGTTAGGGTTAGGGTTAGGGTTAGGGGTTAGGGTTAGGGTTACCATTCGGGTTAGGGTTAGGGTTAGGGTTAGGGTTAGGGTTCGGTTAGGGTTAGGGTTAGGGTTCGTGTTAGGTTTAGGTTTAGGGTTCGGGTTAGGGTTAGGGTTAGGTTTCGGGTTACGGTAAGGGTTAATGTTAGGGTTCGGGTTAGGGTTAGGTTTAGGGTTAGGGTTAGGGTTAGGGTTAAGTTTCGGGGTAGGGTTAGGGTTAAGGTTCGGGTTAGAGTTAGGGTTAGGGTTAGGGTTAGGGTTCGGTTTCGGGTTAGGGTTAGGGTTAGGGTTAGGGTAAGGGTTAGTTTTCGGGTTAGGGTTAGGGTTAGGGTTAGGGTTAGGGTTCGTGTTAGGGTTAGGGTTAGGATTTGGGTTAGGGTTAGGTTTCGGGTTAGGGTTAGGATTCCGGTTAGGTTTAGGGTTAGGGTTCGGGTTCGGGTTAGGGATAGGGTTCGGGTTAGTGTTAGGGGTCGGGTTAGGGTTAGGGTTAGGGTTCGGGTTAGGGTTAGGGTTAGGGTTCGGGTTAGTGTTAGGGTTTGGGTTAGGGTTAAGGTTAGGGTTCGGGTTCGGGTTAGAGTTAGGGTTCGGGAACGGGTTAGGGTTAGGGTTAGGGTTAGGATTCGGGTAAGTGGTTATGGTTCGGGTTCGGGTTAGGGTTATTGTTAGGGTTCCGGTTAAGGTTAAGGTTAGGGTTCAGGTTAGGTTTAGGGTTAGTGTTAGGGTTCGGGTTAGGGTTAGGTTTAGTGTTCGGGTTAGGGTTCGGGTTAGGGTTAGGGTTAGGGTTAGGTTTCGGGTTAGGGTTAGGGTTAGGGTTCCGGTTAAGGTTAGGGTTAGGGTTCGGGTTAGGGTTAGGGTTAGGGTTCGGGTTAGGGTTAGGGTTAGGTTTCGGGTTAGGGTTCGGGTTAGGGTTAGGGTTAGGGTAAGGGTTAGTTTTCGGTTAGGGTTAGGGTTCGGGTTCGGGTTAGGTTTAGGGTTAGTGTTAGGGTTAGGGTTCGGATTAGGGTTAGGGGTAGGGTTCTGGTTAGGGTTCGGGTTCGGGTTAGGGGTAGGGATAGGGTTAGGGTTAGGGTTCCGGTTAGGGTTAGGATTAGGGTTAGGGTTAGGGGTTAAGGTTAGTGTTACCGTTCGGGTTAGGGTTAGGATTAGGGTGAGGGTTCGGGTTAGGGTTCGGGTTAGGGTTCGGGTTAGGGTTAGGATTCGGGTAAGGTGTTAGGGTTCGGGTTCGGGTTAGGATTAGGGTTAGGGTTCGGGTTAGGTTTAGGGTTAGGGTTAGGGTTCGGGTTAGGGTTAGGGTTAGGGTTAGGGTTAGGGTTCGGGTTAGGGTTCGGGTTAGGGTTAGGATTAGGGTTAAGGTTCGGGGCAGAGTGAGGGTTAGGGTTAGAGTTCGGTTTAGGGTTAGGGTTAGGGTTAATATTAGGGTTAGGTTTCGGGTTAGGGTTAGGGTTAAGGTTCGGGTTAGGATTAGCTTTAGGGTTAGGGTTAGGGTTCGCGTTAGGGTTCGGGTTAGGGGTCGGGTTAGGGTTAGGGTTAGGGTTCGGGTTCGGGGTTAGGGTTAGGGTTAGGGTTCGGGTTAGGGTTCGTTTAGGTTTAGGATTCGGGTAAGGGGTTATGGTTCGGGTTCGGGTTAGGGTTAGTGTTAGGGTTCCGGTTAAGGTTACTGTTAGGGTTCGGGTTAGGGTTAGTGTTAGGGTTAGGGTTCGGGTTCGGGTTAGGGTAAGGGGTTAGGGTTAGGGTTAGGGGTTAGGGTTCGGGTTAGGGTTAGGGTTAGGGTTAGGGTTCCGGTTAGGGTTAGGGTTCGGGTTAGGGTTAGGGTGAGGGTTAGGGTTAGGGTTCGGATTAGGGTTAGGGGTAGGGTTCGGTTTAGGGTTCGGGTACGGGTTAGGTTTAGGGTTAGGGTTAGGGTTAGGGTTCAGGTTAGGGTTAGGGTTAGGGTTAGGGTTAGGAGTAGGGTTAGGGTTACCGTTCGGGTTAGGGTTAGGCTTAGGGTTAGGGTTAGGGTTCGGGTTAGGGTTAGGTTTAGGGTTCAGGTTAGGGTTAGGTTTAGGGTTAGGGATAGGGTTAGGGTTCGGGTTAGGGTTAGGGTTAGGGTTAGGTTTCGGGTTCGGGGTTAGGGTTAGGGTTAGGGTTCGGGTTAGGGTTCGGGTTAGGGTTAGGATTCGGGTAAGGTGTTAGGGTTCGGGTTTGGGTTAGGATTAGGGTTTGGGTTCCGGTTAGGGTTAGGGTTAGGGTTAGGGTTCGGGTTAGGGTTAGGGTTAGGGTTAGTGTTAGGGTTCAAGTTAGGGTTAGGGTTAGGGTTCGGGTTAGGGTTCGAGTTAGGCTTAGGGTTAGGGTTAGGGTTAGGGTTCGGGTTAGGGTTAGGTTTCCGGTTAGGGTTAGGTTTAGTGTTCTGGTTAGGGTTAGGGTTTGGGTTCGGGTTAGGGTTAGGGTTACGGTTAAGGTTAGGGTTCGGGTTAGGGTTAGGGTTAGTGTTCGGGTTAGGGTTAGGGTTAGGGTTAGGGTTAGGGTTAGGGTTCGGGATAGGGTTAGGGTTAGGGTTCGGGTTCGGGGTTAGGGTTAGGGTTAGGGTTCGGGTTAGGGTTCGGGTTAGGGTTAGGTTTCGGGTAAGGTGTTAGGGTTCGGGTTAGGGTTAGGGTTAGGGTTAGGGTTAGGGTTAGGGTTAGGGTTCGGGCTCGGGTTAGGGTTAGGGTTAGGGTTAGGGTTCGGATTAGGGTTAGGGTTAGGGTTACGGTTAGGGGTTAGGGTTAGGGTTACCGTTCGGGTTAGGGTTAGGGTTAGGGTTCGGGTTAGGGTTAGGTTTAGGGTTCGGGTTAGGGTTAGGGTTAGGATTAGGGTTAGGGTTCGGGTTAGGGTTAGGTTTCGGGCTAGGGTTAGGGTCGGGTTCGGGTTAGGGTTAGAGTTTGGGTTAGGTTTCGGGTTAGGGTTAGTGTTCGGGTTAGGGTTAGGGTTCGGTTTAGGGTTAGGGTTAGTGTTAGGGTTAGGGTTCGGGTTAGGGTTAGGGTTCGGGTTCGGGTTACGGTTAGGGTTAGGGTTAGGGTTCGGTTTCGGGTTAGTGTTAGGGTTAGGGTTAGGGTTAGGGTCAGGGCTCGGGTTAGGGTTCGGGTTCGGGTTAGGGTTCGGTTTAGGTTTAGGGTTACGGTTCGGGTTAGGGTTACGGTTAGCGTTAGGGTTTAGGGTTAGGGTTAGGGTTCGGGTTCGGTGTTAGGGTTAGGGTTAGGGTTCGGGTTAGGGTTCGGGTTAAGGTTAGGATTCGGGTAAGGGGTTATGGTTCGGGTTCGGGTTAGGGTTAGTGTTAGGGTTCCGGTTAAGGTTAGGGTTAGGGTTCGGGTTAGGGTTAGGGTTAGGGTTAGTGTTCGGGTTAGGGTTAGGGTTAGGGTTCGGGTTAGGGTTCGGGTTAGGGTTAGGGTTAGGGTTAGGGTTAGGGTTCCGGTTAGGGTTAGGGTTCGGGTTAGGGTTAGGGTTCGGGTTAGGTTTAGGGTTCGGATTAGGGTTAGGGGTAGGGTTCGGGTTAGGGTTCGGGTACGGGTTAGGATTAGGGTTAGGGTTAGGGTTAGGGTTCGGGTTAGGGTTAGGGTTAGGGTTAGGGTTAGGGGTTAGTGTTAGGGTTACCGTTCGTGTTAGGTTTAGGGTTAGGGTTAGGGTTAGGGTTCGGGTTAGGGTTAGGTTTAGGGTTCGGGTTAGGGTTAGTATTAGGGTTAGGGTTAGGGTTAGGGTTCGGGTTAGGGTTAGGGTTAGGGTTAGGGTTCGGGTTCGGGGTTAGGGTTAGGGTTAGGGTTCGGGTAAGGGTTCGGGTTAGGGTTAGGTTTCGGGTAAGGAGTTAGGGTTCGGGTTAGGGTTAGGGTTAGGGTTAGGGTTAGGGTTCGGGTTTGGGTTAGGGTTAGGTTTAGGGTTTGGTTTAGGGTTAGGGTTAGGGTTAGGGTTAGGGTTCGGTTTCGGGTTAGGGTTAGGTTTCAGGTTAGGGGTCGGGTTAGGGTTAGGGTTCGGGTTAGGGTTAGGGTTAGGGTTAGGGTTCAAGTTAGGTTTAGGGTTCGGGTTAGTGTTAGGGTTAGGATTCGGGTTCGGGTTAGGGTTAGGGTTCGGGTTCGGGTTAGGGTTAGGGTTCGGGTTAGGGTTCGGGTTAGGGTTAGGTTTAGGGTTAGGGTTCGGGTTCGGGGTTTGGGTTATGGTTAGGGATCGGGTTAGGGTTCGGGTTAGGGTTAGGATTCGGGTAAGGGGTTAGGGTTCGGGTTCGGGTTAGGGTTAGGTTTAGGGTTCCGGTTAAGGTTAGGGTTAGGGTTCTGTTTAGGGTTAGGTTTAGGTTTAGGGTTAGGGTTCGTGTTAGGGTTAGGGTTAGTGTTCGGGTTAGGGTTCGGTTTAGGGTTAGGGTTAGGGTTAGGGTTAGGGTTAGGGTTCGGATTAGGGTTAGGGGTAGGGTTCGGGTTAGGGTTCGGTTACGGGATAGGGTTAGGGTTAGGGTTCGGATTAGGTTTAGGGGTAGGGTTCGGGTTAGGGTTCGGTTTCGGGTTAGGTTTAGGGTTAGGGATAGGGTTAGGGTTCGGGTTAGGGTTAGGGTTAGGGTTAGGGTTCGGGTTGGGGTTAGGGTTAGAGTTAGGGTTCGGGTTAGGGTTCGGGTTAGGGATAGGATTCGGGTAAGTTGTTAGGGTTCGGGTTAGGATTAGGGTTGGGGTTCTGGTTAGGGTTAGGTTTAGGGTTAGGGTTCGGGTTAGGGTTAGGGTTAGGGTTAGTGTTAGGGTTCAAGTTAGGGTTAGGGTTAGGGTTCGGGTTAGGGTTCGTGTTAGGCTTAGGGTTAGGGTTAGGGTTAGTGTTCGGGTTAGGGTTAGGTTTCCGGTTAGGGTTAGGTTTAGTGTTCTGGTTAGGGTTAGGGTTAGGGTTCGGGTTAGGGATAGGGTTACGGTTAAGGTTAGGGTTCGGGTTAGGGTTAGGGTTAGTGTTCGGGTTAGGGTTAGGGTTAGGGTTATGGTTACGGTTAGGTTTCGGGTAAGGGTTAGGGTTAGGGTTAGGGTTCGGGTTAGGGTTAGGGTTAGGGTTCGGGTTAGGGTTCGTGTTAGGATTAGGGTTAGGGTTAGGGGTTAGGTTTAGGGTTACCATTCGGGTTAGGGTTAGGGTTAGGGTTAGGGTTAGGGTTCGGGTTAGGGTTAGGGTTAGGGTTCGGGTTAGGGTGAGGGTTAAGGTTAGGGTTAGGGTTCGGGTTAGGGTTAGGGTTAGGCTTAGGGTTCGGGTTAGTGTTAGGGTTAGGGTTCAGGTTAGGGTTCGGGTTAGGGTTAGGGTTAGGGTTAGGGTTAGGGTTCGGGTTAGGGTTAGGGTTAGGGTTAGGGTTCGTGTTAGGTTTAGGTTTAGGGTTCAGGTTAGGGTTCGGGTTAGGGTTAGGGTTAGGGTTAGGTTTCGGGTTACGGTAAGGGTTAATGTTAGGGTTCGGGTTAGGGTTAGGTTTAGGGTTAGGGTTAGGGTTAGGGTTAAGGTTCGGGGTAGGGTTAGGGTTAAGGTTCGGGTTAGCGTTAGGGTTAGGGTTAGGGTTCGGTTTCGGGTTAGGGTTAGGGTTAGAGTTCGGGTTAGGCTTAGGGTTCGGGTTAGGGTTCGGGTTAGGGTTAGGATTTGGGTTAGGGTTAGGGTTCGGGTTAGGGTTAGGATTCCGGTTAGGGTTAGGGTTAGGGTCCGGGTTCGGGTTAGGGTTAGGGTTCGGGTTAGTGTTAGGGTTCGGGGTAGGGGGTCGGGTTAGGGTTAGGGTTAGGGTTCGGGTTAGGGTTAGGGTTAGGGTTAGGGATCGGGTTAGTGTTAGGGTTTGGGTTAGGGTTAGGGTTAGGGTTCGGGTTCGGGTTAGGGTTAGGGTTCGGGATCGGGTTAGGGTTAGGGTTAGGGTTAGGATTCGGGTAAGTGGTTATGGTTCGGGTTCGGGTTAGGGTTATTGTTAGGGTTCCGGTTAAGGTTAGGGTTAGGGTTCAGGTTAGGGTTAGGGTTAGTGTTAGGGTTCGGGTTAGGGTTAGTGTTAGTGTTCGGGTTAGGGTTCGGGTTAGGGTTAGGGTTAGGGTTAGGGTTAGGTTTAGGGTTCGTGTTCGGGTTAGGGTTAGGGTTAGGGTTAGGGTTAGGTTTAGTGTTAGGGGTTAGGGTTAGGGTTAGGGTTCGGGTTAGGATTAGGGTTACGGTTAGGGTTAGGGTTCGGGTAAGGGTTAGGGTTCAGGTTAGTGTTAGGGTTAGGGTTCGGGTTAGGGTTAGGGTTAGGGTTATGGTTAGGGTTAGGGTTCGGGTTAGGGTTAGGGTTAGGGTTCCGGTTAAGGTTAGGGTTAGGGTTCGGGTTAGGGTTAGGGTTAGGGTACGGGTTAGGGTTCGGGTTAGGGTTAGGGTTAGGGTTCGGGTTCGGGGTTAGGGTTAGGGTTAGGGTTCGGGTTAGGGTTCGGTTTAGGTTTAGGATTCGGGTAAGGGGTTATGGTTCGGGTTCGGGTTAGGGTTAGTGTTAGGGTTCCGGTTAAGGTTACGGTTAGGGTTCGGGTTAGGGTTAGGGTTAGGGTTAGGGTTCGGGTTAGGGTTAGGGTTAGGGTTCGGGTTAGGTTTCGGGTTAGGGTTAGGGTTAGGGTTAGGGTTAGGGTCCGGTTAGGGTTAGGGTTCGGGTTAGGGTTAGGGTTAGGGTTAGGGATAGGGTTCGGATTAGGGTTAGGGGTAGGGTTCGGGTTAGGGTTCGGGTACGGGTTAGGTTTAGGGTTAGGGTTAGGGTTAGGGTTCGGGTTAGGGTTAGGGTTAGGGTTAGGAGTAGGGTTAGGGTTACCGTTCGGGTTTGGGTTAGGGTTAGGGTTAGGGTTAGGGTTCGGGTTAGGGTTAGGTTTAGGGTTCGGGTTAGGGTTAGGTTTAGGGTTAGGGATAGGGTTAGGGTTCGGGTTAGGGTTAGGGTTAGGGTTAGGGTTCGGGTTCGGGGTTAGGGTTAGGGTTAGGGTTCGGGTTAGGGTTCGGGTTAGGGTTAGGATTCGGGTAAGGTGTTAGGGTTCGGGTTCGGGTTAGGATTAGGTTTAGGGTTCCGGTTAGGTTTAGGGTTAGGGTTAGGGTTCGGGTTAGGGTTAGGGTTAGGGTTAGTGTTAGGGTTCAAGTTAGGGTTAGGGTTAGGGTTCGGGTTAGGGTTCGTGTTAGGCTTAGGGTTAGGGTTAGGGTTAGGGTTCGGGTTAGGGTTAGGTTTCCGGTTAGGGTTAGGTTTAGTGTTCTGGTTAGGGTTAGGGTTAGGGTTCGGGTTAGGGTTAGGGTTACGGTTAAGGTTAGGGTTCGGGTTAGGGTTAGGGTTAGTGTTCGGGTTAGGTTTAGGGTTAGGGTTATGGTTACGGTTAGGTTTCGGGTTAGGGTTAGGGTTAGGGTTAGGGTTCGGGTTAGGGTTAGGGTTAGGGTTCGGGTTAGGGTTCGTGTTAGGGTTAGGGTTAGGGTTCGGGTTAGGGTTCGGGTTAGGGTTAGGGTTCGGGTTAGGGTTAGGGTTAGGGTTAGGGTTCTGGTTAGGGTTAGGGTTCGGGTTAGTGTTAGGGTTAGGGTTAGGGTTAGGGTTCGGATTAGGGTTAGGGGTAGGGTTCGGGTTAGGGTTCGGGTTCGAGTTAGGGTTAGGGTTAGGGTTAGGGTTAGGGTTCGGGTTCGGGTTCGGGTTAGGGTTAGGGTTAGGGTTAGGGGTTAGGGTTAGGGTTACCATTCGGGTTAGGGTTAGGGTTAGGGTTAGGGTTAGGGTTCGGGTTAGAGTTAGGGTTAGGGTTCGGGTTAGGGTGAGGGTTAAGGTTAGGGTTAGGGTTCGGGTTAGGGTTAGGGTTAGGCTTAGGGTTCGGGTTAGGGTTAGGGTTAGGGTTCAGGTTAGGGTTCGGGTTCGGGTGAGGGTTAGGGTTAGGGTTCGGGTTAGGGTTAGGGTTAGGGTTAGGGTTCGTGTTAGGTTTAGGTTTAGGGTTCAGGTTAGGGTTCGGGTTAGGGTTAGGGTTAGGGTTAGGTTTCGGGTTACGGTAAGGGTTAATGTTAGGGTTCGGGTTAGGGTTAGGTTTAGGGTTAGGGTTAGGGTTAGGGTTAAGTTTCGGGGTAGGGTTAGGGTTAAGGTTCGGGTTAGCGTTAGGGTTAGGGTTAGGGTTAGGGTTCGGTTTCGGGTTAGGGTTAGGGTTAGGGTTAGGGTAAGGGTTAGTTTTCGGGTTAGGGTTAGGGTTAGGGTTAGGGTTAGGTTTCGTGTTAAGGTTAGGGTTAGGATTTGGTTTAGGGTTAGGGTTCGGGTTAGGGTTAGGATTCCGGTTAGGGTTAGGGTTAGGGTTCGGGTTCGGGTTAGGGTTAGGGTTCGGGTTAGTGTTAGGGGTCGGGTTAGGGTTAGGGTTAGGGTTCGGGTTAGGGTTAGGGTTAGGGTTCGGGTTAGTGTTAGGGTTTGGGTTAGGGTTAAGGTTAGGGTTCGGGTTCGGGTTAGAGTTAGGGTTCGGGAACGGGTTAGGGTTAGGGTTAGGGTTAGGATTCGGGTAAGTGGTTATGGTTCGGGTTCGGGTTAGGGTTATTGTTAGGGTTCCGGTTAAGGTTAAGGTTAGGGTTCAGGTTAGGTTTAGGGTTAGTGTTAGGGTTCGGGTTAGGGTTAGGGTTAGTGTTCGGGTTAGGGTTCGGGTTAGGGTTAGGGTTAGGGTTAGGTTTCGGGTTAGGGTTAGGGTTAGGGTTCCGGTTAAGGTTAGGGTTAGGGTTCGGGTTAGGGTTAGGGTTAGGGTTCGGGTTAGGGTTAGGGTTTGGTTTCGGGTTAGGGTTCGGGTTAGGGTTAGGGTTAGGGTAAGGGTTAGTTTTCGGTTAGGGTTAGGGTTCGGGTTCGGGTTAGGTTTAGGGTTAGTGTTAGGGTTAGGGTTCGGATTAGGGTTAGGGGTAGGGTTCTGGTTAGGGTTCGGGTTCGGGTTAGGGTTAGGGATAGGGTTAGGGTTAGGGTTCCGGTTAGGGTTAGGATTAGGGTTAGGGTTAGGGGTTAAGGTTAGTGTTACCGTTCGGGTTAGGGTTAGGATTAGGGTTAGGGTTCGGGTTAGGGTTAGGGTTAGGGTTCGGTTTAGGGTTAGGGTTACGGTTCGGGTTCGGGTTAGGGTTAGGGTTCGGGTTCGGGTTAGGGTTAGGGTTCGGGTTAGGGTTCGGGTTAGGGTTAGGTTTAGGGTTAGGGTTCGGGTTCGGGGTTTGGGTTATGGTTAGGGATCGGGTTAGGGTTCGGGTTAGGGTTAGGATTCGGGTAAGGGGTTAGGGTTCGGGTTCGGGTTAGGGTTAGGTTTAGGGTTCCGGTTAAGGTTAGGGTTAGGGTTCTGTTTAGGGTTAGGGTTAGGTTTAGGGTTAGGGTTCGTGTTAGGGTTAGGGTTAGTGTTCGGGTTAGGGTTCGGTTTAGGGTTAGGGTTAGGGTTAGGGTTAGGGTTAGGGTTCGGATTAGGGTTAGGGGTAGGGTTCGGGTTAGGGTTCGGTTACGGGATAGGGTTAGGGTTAGGGTTCGGATTAGGTTTAGGGGTAGGGTTCGGGTTAGGGTTCGGTTTCGGGTTAGGTTTAGGGTTAGGGATAGGGTTAGGGTTCGGGTTAGGGTTAGGGTTAGGGTTAGGGTTCGGGTTGGGGTTAGGGTTAGAGTTAGGGTTCGGGTTAGGGTTCGGGTTAGGGATAGGATTCGGGTAAGTTGTTAGGGTTCGGGTTAGGATTAGGGTTGGGGTTCTGGTTAGGGTTAGGTTTAGGGTTAGGGTTCGGGTTAGGGTTAGGGTTAGGGTTAGTGTTAGGGTTCAAGTTAGGGTTAGGGTTAGGGTTCGGGTTAGGGTTCGTGTTAGGCTTAGGGTTAGGGTTAGGGTTAGTGTTCGGGTTAGGGTTAGGTTTCCGGTTAGGGTTAGGTTTAGTGTTCTGGTTAGGGTTAGGGTTAGGGTTCGGGTTAGGGATAGGGTTACGGTTAAGGTTAGGGTTCGGGTTAGGGTTAGGGTTAGTGTTCGGGTTAGGGTTAGGGTTAGGGTTATGGTTACGGTTAGGTTTCGGGTAAGGGTTAGGGTTAGGGTTAGGGTTCGGGTTAGGGTTAGGGTTAGGGTTCGGGTTAGGGTTCGTGTTAGGATTAGGGTTAGGGTTAGGGGTTAGGTTTAGGGTTACCATTCGGGTTAGGGTTAGGGTTAGGGTTAGGGTTAGGGTTCGGGTTAGGGTTAGGGTTAGGGTTCGGGTTAGGGTGAGGGTTAAGGTTAGGGTTAGGGTTCGGGTTAGGGTTAGGGTTAGGCTTAGGGTTCGGGTTAGTGTTAGGGTTAGGGTTCAGGTTAGGGTTCGGGTTAGGGTTAGGGTTAGGGTTAGGGTTAGGGTTCGGGTTAGGGTTAGGGTTAGGGTTAGGGTTCGTGTTAGGTTTAGGTTTAGGGTTCAGGTTAGGGTTCGGGTTAGGGTTAGGGTTAGGGTTAGGTTTCGGGTTACGGTAAGGGTTAATGTTAGGGTTCGGGTTAGGGTTAGGTTTAGGGTTAGGGTTAGGGTTAGGGTTAAGGTTCGGGGTAGGGTTAGGGTTAAGGTTCGGGTTAGCGTTAGGGTTAGGGTTAGGGTTCGGTTTCGGGTTAGGGTTAGGGTTAGAGTTCGGGTTAGGCTTAGGGTTCGGGTTAGGGTTCGGGTTAGGGTTAGGATTTGGGTTAGGGTTAGGGTTAGGATTCCGGTTAGGGTTAGGGTTAGGGTCCGGGTTCGGGTTAGGGTTAGGGTTCGGGTTAGTGTTAGGGTTCGGGGTAGGGGGTCGGGTTAGGGTTAGGGTTAGGGTTCGGGTTAGGGTTAGGGTTAGGGTTAGGGATCGGGTTAGTGTTAGGGTTTGGGTTAGGGTTAGGGTTAGGGTTCGGGTTCGGGTTAGGGTTAGGGTTCGGGATCGGGTTAGGGTTAGGGTTAGGGTTAGGATTCGGGTAAGTGGTTATGGTTCGGGTTCGGGTTAGGGTTATTGTTAGGGTTCCGGTTAAGGTTAGGGTTAGGGTTCAGGTTAGGGTTAGGGTTAGTGTTAGGGTTCGGGTTAGGGTTAGTGTTAGTGTTCGGGTTAGGGTTCGGGTTAGGGTTAGGGTTAGGGTTAGGGTTAGGGTTAGGGTTCGTGTTCGGGTTAGGGTTAGGGTTAGGGTTAGGGTTAGGTTTAGTGTTAGGGGTTAGGGTTAGGGTTAGGGTTCGGGTTAGGATTAGGGTTACGGTTAGGGTTAGGGTTCGGGTAAGGGTTAGGGTTCAGGTTAGTGTTAGGGTTAGGGTTCGGGTTAGGGTTAGGGTTAGGGTTATGGTTAGGGTTAGGGTTCGGGTTAGGGTTAGGGTTAGGGTTCCGGTTAAGGTTAGGGTTAGGGTTCGGGTTAGGGTTAGGGTTAGGGTACGGGTTAGGGTTCGGGTTAGGGTTAGGGTTAGGGTTCGGGTTCGGGGTTAGGGTTAGGGTTCGGGTTAGGGTTCGGTTTAGGTTTAGGATTCGGGTAAGGGGTTATGGTTCGGGTTCGGGTTAGGGTTAGTGTTAGGGTTCCGGTTAAGGTTACGGTTAGGGTTCGGGTTAGGGTTAGGGTTAGGGTTAGGGTTCGGGTTAGGGTTAGGGTTAGGGTTCGGGTTAGGTTTCGGGTTAGGGTTAGGGTTAGGGTTAGGGTTAGGGTCCGGTTAGGGTTAGGGTTCGGGTTAGGGTTAGGGTTAGGGTTAGGGATAGGGTTCGGATTAGGGTTAGGGGTAGGGTTCGGGTTAGGGTTCGGGTACGGGTTAGGTTTAGGGTTAGGGTTAGGGTTAGGGTTCGGGTTAGGGTTAGGGTTAGGGTTAGGAGTAGGGTTAGGGTTACCGTTCGGGTTAGGGTTAGGGTTAGGGTTAGGGTTAGGGTTCGGGTTAGGGTTAGGTTTAGGGTTCGGGTTAGGGTTAGGTTTAGGGTTAGGGATAGGGTTAGGGTTCGGGTTAGGGTTAGGGTTAGGGTTAGGGTTCGGGTTCGGGGTTAGGGTTAGGGTTAGGGTTCGGGTTAGGGTTCGGGTTAGGGTTAGGATTCGGGTAAGGTGTTAGGGTTCGGGTTCGGGTTAGGATTAGGTTTAGGGTTCCGGTTAGGTTTAGGGTTAGGGTTAGGGTTCGGGTTAGGGTTAGGGTTAGGGTTAGTGTTAGGGTTCAAGTTAGGGTTAGGGTTAGGGTTCGGGTTAGGGTTCGTGTTAGGCTTAGGGTTAGGGTTAGGGTTAGGGTTCGGGTTAGGGTTAGGTTTCCGGTTAGGGTTAGGTTTAGTGTTCTGGTTAGGGTTAGGGTTAGGGTTCGGGTTAGGGTTAGGGTTACGGTTAAGGTTAGGGTTCGGGTTAGGGTTAGGGTTAGTGTTCGGGTTAGGTTTAGGGTTAGGGTTATGGTTACGGTTAGGTTTCGGGTTAGGGTTAGGGTTAGGGTTAGGGTTCGGGTTAGGGTTAGGGTTAGGGTTCGGGTTAGGGTTCGTGTTAGGGTTAGGGTTAGGGTTAGGGTTCGGGTTAGGGTTCGGGTTAGGGTTAGGGTTCGGGTTAGGGTTAGGGTTAGGGTTAGGGTTCTGGTTAGGGTTAGGGTTCGGGTTAGTGTTAGGGTTAGGGTTAGGGTTAGGGTTCGGATTAGGGTTAGGGGTAGGGTTCGGGTTAGGGTTCGGGTTCGAGTTAGGGTTAGGGTTAGGGTTAGGGTTAGGGTTCGGGTTCGGGTTCGGGTTAGGGTTAGGGTTAGGGTTAGGGGTTAGGGTTAGGGTTACCATTCGGGTTAGGGTTAGGGTTAGGGTTAGGGTTAGGGTTCGGGTTAGAGTTAGGGTTAGGGTTCGGGTTAGGGTGAGGGTTAAGGTTAGGGTTAGGGTTCGGGTTAGGGTTAGGGTTAGGCTTAGGGTTCGGGTTAGGGTTAGGGTTAGGGTTCAGGTTAGGGTTCGGGTTCGGGTGAGGGTTAGGGTTAGGGTTCGGGTTAGGGTTAGGGTTAGGGTTAGGGTTCGGTTAGGCTTCGTGTTAGGGTTAGGGTTCGGGTTCGGGTTAGGGTTAGGGTTAGGGTTAGGGTTCGGATTAGGGTTAGGGTTAGGGTTAGGGTTAGGGGTTAGGGTTAGGGTTACCGTTCGGGTTAGGGTTAGGGTTAGGGTTCGGGTTAGGGTTAGGGTTAGGGTTCGGGTTAGGGTTAGGGTTAGGGTTAGGGTTAGGGTTCGGTTTAGGGTTAGGGTTAGGGTTAGGTTTCGGGTTAGGGTTAGTGTTCGGGTTAGGGTTGGGTTCGGGTTAGTGTTAAGGTTAGTGTTAGGGTTAGGGTTCGGGTTAGGGTTAGGGTTCGGGTTCGGGTTACGGTTAGGGTTAGGGTTAGGGTTCGGTTTCGGGTTAGCGTTAGGGTTAGGGTTAGGGTTAGGGTCAGGGCTCGGGTTAGGGTTCGGGTTCGGGTTAGGGTTAGGTTTAGGTTTAGGGTTACGGTTCGGGTTAGGGTTACGGTTAGCGTTAGGGGTTAGGGTTAGGGTAGGGTTCGGGTTAGGGTTAGGGTTAGGGTTAGGGTTATGGTTAGGGTTAGGGTTCGGGTTACGTTTAGGGTTAGGGTTAGGTTTCGGGTTAGGGTTAGGGTTAGGGTTAGGGTTAGGGTTAGGGTTCGGATTAGGGTTATTGTTAGGGTTCCAGTTAAGGTTAGGGTTAGGGTTCAGGTTAGGGTTAGGGTTAGGGTTAGGGTTCGGTTTAGGGTTAGGGTTAGGGTTCGGGTTAGGGTTCGGGTTAGGGTTAGGGTTAGGGTTCGGGTTAGGTTTCGGGTTAGGGCTAGGGTTAGGGTTCCGGTTAAGGTTAGGGTTAGGGTTCGGGTTAGGGTTAGGGTTAGGGTTCGGGTTAGGGTTAGGGTTAGGTTTCGGGTTAGGGTTCGGGTTAGGGTTAGGTTTAGGGTAAGGGTTACTTTTCGGGTTAGGGTTAGGGTTAGGGTTCGGGTTAGGTTTAGGGTTCGTTTTAGGGTTAGGGTTAGGGTTAATGTTAGGGTTAGGTTTTGGGTTAGGGTTAGGGTTAAGGTTCGGGTTAGGATTAGGGTTAGGGTTAGGGTTAGGGTTCGCGTTAGGGTTCGGTTTAGGGGTCGGGTTAGGGTTAGGGTTCGGGTTCGGGTTAGGGTTAGGGTTAGGGTTCGGGTTAGTGTTAGGGTTTGGGTTAGGGTTAGGGTTAGGGTTCGGGTTCGGGTTAGGGTTAGGGTTCGGAATCGGGTTAGGGTTAGGATTTGGGTAAGTGGTTATGGTTCGGGTTCGGGTTAGGGTTATTGTTAGGGTTCCGGTTAAGGTTAGGGTTAGGGTTCAGGTTAGGGTTAGGGTTAGGTTTAGTGTTCGGGTTAGGGTTAGGGTTAGGGTTCGGGTTAGGGTTCGGGTTAGGGTTAGGGTTAGGTTTAGGGTTAGGGTTAGGTTTCGGGTTAGGGTTAGGGTTAGGGTTCCGGTTAAGGTTAGGGTTAGGGTTCGGGTTAGGGTTAGGGTTAGGGTTCGGGTTAGGGTTAGGGTTAGGTTTCGGGTTAGGGTTCGGATTAGGGTTAGGGTTAGGGTAAGGTTTAGTTTTCGGGTTAGGGTTAGGGTTCTGGTTCGGGTTAGGGTTAGGGTTATGGTTAGGGTTAGGATTAGGGTTCAGATTAGGGTTAGGGGTAGGGTTCTGGTTAGGGTTCGGTTTCGGGTTAGGGTTAGGGATAGGGTTAGGGTTAGGGTTCGGGTTAGGGTTAGGATTAGGGTTAGGGTTAGGGGTTAAGGTTAGTGTTAACGTTCGGGTTAGGGTTAGGATTAGGGTTAGGGTTCGGGTTAGGGTTAGGGTTAGGGTTCGGGTTAGGGTTAGGGTTAGGGTTAGGGTTAGGGTTCGGGTTAGGGTTAGGTTTAGGGTTAGGGTTCGGGTGAGGGTTAGGGTTAGGGTTCAGGTTAGGGTTCGGGTTAGGGTTAGGTTAGGGTTAGGGTTCGGGTTAGGGTTAGGGTTAGGTTTAGGGTTAGTGTTCGGGTTAGGGTTAGGTTTAGGGTTAGGGTTAGGTTTAGGGTTAAGGTTCGGGTTTGGGTTAGGGTTAAGGTTCGGGTTAGGGTTAGAGTTTGGGTTAGGTTTCGGGTTAGGGTTAGGGTTCGCGTTAGGGTTAGGGTTCGGGTTAGGGTTAGGGTTAGTGTTAGGATTAGGGTTCGGGTTAGGGTTAGGGTTCGGGTTCGGGTTACGGTTAGGGTTAGGGTTAGGGTTCGGTTTCGGGTTAGGTTTCGGGATAGGGTTAGGGTTCGGGTTAGGGTTAGGGTTCGGGTTCGGGTTAGGGTTAGGTTTCGGGTTCGGTTTAGGGTTAGGTTTAGGGTTAGGGTTCGGATTAGGGTTAGGGGTACGGTACGGGTTAATGTTCGTGTTCGGGTTAGTGTTAGGGTTAGGGTAGGGTTAGGGTTCGGGTTACGGTTAGGGTTAGGGTTAGGGTTAGGGGTTAGGGTTAGGGTTCGGGTTAGGGTTAGGGTTAGGGTTAGGGTTAGGGTTCGGGTTAGGGTTAGGGTTAGGGTTCGGGTTAGTGTTAGGGTTAGGGGTAGGGTTAGGGTTCGGGTTAGGGTTAGGGTAGGGTTAGTGTTCGGGTTACGGTTAGGGTTAGGGTTCGGGTTGTGTTCGCGTGAGGGTTAGGGTTAGGGTTCGGGTTCAGGTTAGGGTTAGTGTTCGGGTTAGTGTTCGGGTTAGGGTTAGTGTTCGGGTTAGGGTTAGGGTTCGGTTTAGGGTTAGTGTTAGTGTTAGGAGGTAGGGTTAGGGTTAGGGTTCGTGTTAGGGTTAGGGTTAGTGTTAGGGTTAGGGGTTAGTGTTCGGGTTAGGGTTAGGGTTCGGGTTAGGGTTAGGGTTAGGGTTAGGGTTAGGGTTAGGGTTCGGTTTCGGGTTAGGGTTAGGGTTAGGATTAAGGTTAGTGTTAGGGTTCGGATTAGTGTTAGGTGTAGAGTTCGGGTTAGGGTTCGGGTTCGGGTTAGGGTTAGGGTTAGGGTTAGGGTTAGGGTTAGTGTTAGGGATTAGGGTTAGGGTTAGGGTTTGGGTTAGGATTAGGGTTACGGTTAGGGTTAGGGTTCGGGTAAGGGTTAGGGTTCGGGTTAGTGTTAGGGTTAGGGTTCGGGTTAGGGTTAGGGTTAGGGTTAGGGTTATGGTTAGGGTTAGGGTTCGGGTCGGGGTTAGGGTTAGGGTTAGGGTTCGGGTTAGGGTTACGGTTAGGGTTCGGGTTAGGGTTCGGGTTAGGGTTAGGATTAGGGTTAAGTTTCGGGGCAGAGTGAGGGTTAGGGTTAGGGTTCGGTTTAGGGTTAGGGTTAGGGTTAATGTTAGGGTTAGGTTTCGGGTTAGGTTTAGGGTTAAGGTTCGGGTTAGGATTAGGGTTAGGGTTAGGGTTAGGGTTCGCGTTAGGGTTCGGGTTAGGGGTCGGGTTAGTGTTAGGGTTAGGTTTCGGGTTCGGGGTTAGGGTTAGGGTTAGGGTTCGGGTTAGGGTTCGGTTTAGGTTTAGGATTCGGGTAAGGGGTTATGGTTCGGGTTCGGGTTAGGGTTAGTGTTAGGGTTCCGGTTAAGGTTACGGTTAGGGTTCGGGTTAGGGTTAGGGTTAGGGTTAGGGTTCGGGTTAGGGTTAGGGTTAGGGTTCGGGTTAGGTTTCGGGTTAGGGTTAGGGTTAGGGTTAGGGTTAGGGTTCCGGTTAGGGTTAGGGTTCGCGTTAGGGTTAGGGTGAGGGTTAGGGTTAGGGTTCGGATTAGGGTTAGGGGTAGGGTTCGGGTTAGGGTTCGGGTACGGGTTAGGTTTAGGGTTAGGGTTAGGGTTAGGGTTCGGGTTAGGGTTAGGGTTAGGGTTAGGAGTAGGGTTAGGGTTACCGTTCGGGTTAGGGTTAGGGTTAGGGTTAGGGTTAGGGTTCGGGTTAGGGTTAGGTTTAGGGTTCGGGTTAGGGTTAGGTTTAGGGTTAGGGATAGGGTTAGGGTTCGGGTTAGGGTTAGGGTTAGGGTTAGGGTTCGGGTTCGGGGTTAGGGTTAGGGTTAGGGTTCGGGTTAGGGTTCGGGTTAGGGTTAGGATTCGGGTAAGGTGTTAGGGTTCGGGTTCGGGTTAGGATTAGGGTTAGGGTTCCGGTTAGGTTTAGGGTTAGGGTTAGGGTTCGGGTTAGGGTTAGGGTTAGGGTTAGTGTTAGGGTTCAAGTTAGGGTTAGGGTTAGGGTTCGGGTTAGGGTTCGTGTTAGGCTTAGGGTTAGGGTTAGGGTTAGGGTTCGGGTTAGGGTTAGGTTTCCGGTTAGGGTTAGGTTTAGTGTTCTGGTTAGGGTTAGGGTTAGGGTTCGGGTTAGGGTTAGGGTTACGGTTAAGGTTAGGGTTCGGGTTAGGGTTAGGGTTAGTGTTCGGGTTAGGTTTAGGGTTAGGGTTATGGTTACGGTTAGGTTTCGGGTTACGGTTAGGGTTAGGGTTAGGGTTCGGGTTAGGGTTAGGGTTAGGGTTCGGGTTAGGGTTCGTGTTAGGGTTAGGGTTAGGGTTAGGGTTCGGGTTAGGGTTCGGGTTAGGGTTAGGGTTCGGGTTAGGGTTAGGGTTAGGGTTAGGGTTCTGGTTAGGGTTAGGGTTCGGGTTAGTGTTAGGGTTAGGGTTAGGGTTAGGGTTCGGATTAGGGTTAGGGGTAGGGTTCGGGTTAGGGTTCGGGTTCGAGTTAGGGTTAGGGTTAGGGTTAGGGTTAGGGTTCGGGTTCGGGTTCGGGTTAGGGTTAGGGTTAGGGTTAGGGGTTAGGGTTAGGGTTACCATTCGGGTTAGGGTTAGGGTTAGGGTTAGGGTTAGGGTTCGGTTAGGGTTAGGGTTAGGGTTCGGGTTAGGGTGAGGGTTAAGGTTAGGGTTAGGGTTCGGGTTAGGGTTAGGGTTAGGGTTAGGGTTCGGGTTAGGGTGAGGGTTAAGGTTAGGGTTATGGTTCGGATTAGGGTTAGGGGTAGGGTTCGGGTTCGGGTTCGGGTTAGGGTTAGGGTTAGGGTTAGGGGTTAGGGTTAGGGTTACCATTCGGGTTAGGGTTAGGGTTAGGGTTAGGGTTAGGGTTCGGTTAGGGTTAGGGTTAGGGTTCGTGTTAGGTTTAGGTTTAGGGTTCGGGTTAGGGTTAGGGTTAGGTTTCGGGTTACGGTAAGGGTTAATGTTAGGGTTCGGGTTAGGGTTAGGTTTAGGGTTAGGGTTAGGGTTAGGGTTAAGTTTCGGGGTAGGGTTAGGGTTAAGGTTCGGGTTAGAGTTAGGGTTAGGGTTAGGGTTAGGGTTCGGTTTCGGGTTAGGGTTAGGGTTAGGGTTAGGGTAAGGGTTAGTTTTCGGGTTAGGGTTAGGGTTAGGGTTAGGGTTAGGGTTCGTGTTAGGGTTAGGGTTAGGATTTGGGTTAGGGTTAGGGTTCGGGTTAGGGTTAGGATTCCGGTTAGGTTTAGGGTTAGGGTTCGGGTTCGGGTTAGGGATAGGGTTCGGGTTAGTGTTAGGGGTCGGGTTAGGGTTAGGGTTAGGGTTCGGGTTAGGGTTAGGGTTAGGGTTCGGGTTAGTGTTAGGGTTTGGGTTAGGGTTAAGGTTAGGGTTCGGGTTCGGGTTAGAGTTAGGGTTCGGGAACGGGTTAGGGTTAGGGTTAGGGTTAGGATTCGGGTAAGTGGTTATGGTTCGGGTTCGGGTTAGGGTTATTGTTAGGGTTCCGGTTAAGGTTAAGGTTAGGGTTCAGGTTAGGTTTAGGGTTAGTGTTAGGGTTCGGGTTAGGGTTAGGTTTAGTGTTCGGGTTAGGGTTCGGGTTAGGGTTAGGGTTAGGGTTAGGTTTCGGGTTAGGGTTAGGGTTAGGGTTCCGGTTAAGGTTAGGGTTAGGGTTCGGGTTAGGGTTAGGGTTAGGGTTCGGGTTAGGGTTAGGGTTAGGTTTCGGGTTAGGGTTCGGGTTAGGGTTAGGGTTAGGGTAAGGGTTAGTTTTCGGTTAGGGTTAGGGTTCGGGTTCGGGTTAGGTTTAGGGTTAGTGTTAGGGTTAGGGTTCGGATTAGGGTTAGGGGTAGGGTTCTGGTTAGGGTTCGGGTTCGGGTTAGGGGTAGGGATAGGGTTAGGGTTAGGGTTCCGGTTAGGGTTAGGATTAGGGTTAGGGTTAGGGGTTAAGGTTAGTGTTACCGTTCGGGTTAGGGTTAGGATTAGGGTGAGGGTTCGGGTTAGGGTTCGGGTTAGGGTTCGGGTTAGGGTTAGGATTCGGGTAAGGTGTTAGGGTTCGGGTTCGGGTTAGGATTAGGGTTAGGGTTCGGGTTAGGTTTAGGGTTAGGGTTAGGGTTCGGGTTAGGGTTAGGGTTAGGGTTAGGGTTAGGGTTCGGGTTAGGGTTCGGGTTAGGGTTAGGATTAGGGTTAAGGTTCGGGGCAGAGTGAGGGTTAGGGTTAGAGTTCGGTTTAGGGTTAGGGTTAGGGTTAATATTAGGGTTAGGTTTCGGGTTAGGGTTAGGGTTAAGGTTCGGGTTAGGATTAGGTTTAGGGTTAGGGTTAGGGTTCGCGTTAGGGTTCGGGTTAGGGGTCGGGTTAGGGTTAGGGTTAGGGTTCGGGTTCGGGGTTAGGGTTAGGGTTAGGGTTCGGGTTAGGGTTCGTTTAGGTTTAGGATTCGGGTAAGGGGTTATGGTTCGGGTTCGGGTTAGGGTTAGTGTTAGGGTTCCGGTTAAGGTTACTGTTAGGGTTCGGGTTAGGGTTAGTGTTAGGGTTAGGGTTCGGGTTCGGGTTAGGGTAAGGGGTTAGGGTTAGGGTTAGGGGTTAGGGTTCGGGTTAGGGTTAGGGTTAGGGTTAGGGTTCCGGTTAGGGTTAGGGTTCGGGTTAGGGTTAGGGTGAGGGTTAGGGTTAGGGTTCGGATTAGGGTTAGGGGTAGGGTTCGGGTTAGGGTTCGGGTACGGGTTAGGTTTAGGGTTAGGGTTAGGGTTAGGGTTCAGGTTAGGGTTAGGGTTAGGGTTAGGGTTAGGAGTAGGGTTAGGGTTACCGTTCGGGTTAGGGTTAGGCTTAGGGTTAGGGTTAGGGTTCGGGTTAGGGTTAGGTTTAGGGTTCAGGTTAGGGTTAGGTTTAGGGTTAGGGATAGGGTTAGGGTTCGGGTTAGGGTTAGGGTTAGGGTTAGGTTTCGGGTTCGGGGTTAGGGTTAGGGTTAGGGTTCGGGTTAGGGTTCGGGTTAGGGTTAGGATTCGGGTAAGGTGTTAGGGTTCGGGTTTGGGTTAGGATTAGGGTTAGGGTTCCGGTTAGGGTTAGGGTTAGGGTTAGGGTTCGGGTTAGGGTTAGGGTTAGGGTTAGTGTTAGGGTTCAAGTTAGGGTTAGGGTTAGGGTTCGGGTTAGGGTTCGAGTTAGGCTTAGGGTTAGGGTTAGGGTTAGGGTTCGGGTTAGGGTTAGGTTTCCGGTTAGGGTTAGGTTTAGTGTTCTGGTTAGGGTTAGGGTTTGGGTTCGGGTTAGGGTTAGGGTTACGGTTAAGGTTAGGGTTCGGGTTAGGGTTAGGGTTAGTGTTCGGGTTAGGGTTAGGGTTAGGGTTAGGGTTAGGGTTAGGGTTCGGGTTAGGGTTAGGGTTAGGGTTCGGGTTCGGGGTTAGGGTTAGGGTTAGGGTTCGGGTTAGGGTTCGGGTTAGGGTTAGGTTTCGGGTAAGGGGTTAGGGTTCGGGTTAGGGTTAGGGTTAGGGTTAGGGTTAGGGTTAGGGTTAGGGTTCGGGCTCGGGTTAGGGTTAGGGTTAGGGTTAGGGTTCGGATTAGGGTTAGGGTTAGGGTTACGGTTAGGGGTTAGGGTTAGGGTTACCGTTCGGGTTAGGGTTAGGGTTAGGGTTCGGGTTAGGGTTAGGTTTAGGGTTCGGGTTAGGGTTAGGGTTAGGATTAGGGTTAGGGTTCGGGTTTGGGTTAGGTTTCGGGCTAGGGTTAGGGTCGGGTTCGGGTTAGGGTTAGAGTTTGGGTTAGGTTTCGGGTTAGGGTTAGTGTTCGGGTTAGGGTTAGGGTTCGGTTTAGGGTTAGGGTTAGTGTTAGGGTTAGGGTTCGGGTTAGGGTTAGGGTTCGGGTTCGGGTTACGGTTAGGGTTAGGGTTAGGGTTCGGTTTCGGGTTAGTGTTAGGGTTAGGGTTAGGGTTAGGGTCAGGGCTCGGGTTAGGGTTCGGGTTCGGGTTAGGGTTAGGTTTAGGTTTAGGGTTACGGTTCGGGTTAGGGTTACGGTTAGCGTTAGGGTTTAGGGTTAGGGTTAGGGTTCGGGTTCGGTGTTAGGGTTAGGGTTAGGGTTCGGGTTAGGGTTCGGGTTAAGGTTAGGATTCGGGTAAGGGGTTATGGTTCGGGTTCGGGTTAGGGTTAGTGTTAGGGTTCCGGTTAAGGTTAGGGTTAGGGTTCGGGTTAGGGTTAGGGTTAGGGTTAGTGTTCGGGTTAGGGTTAGGGTTAGGGTTCGGGTTAGGGTTCGGGTTAGGGTTAGGGTTAGGGTTAGGGTTAGGGTTCCGGTTAGGGTTAGGGTTCGGGTTAGGGTTAGGGTTAGGGTTAGGTTTAGGGTTCGGATTAGGGTTAGGGGTAGGGTTTAGGGTTCGGGTTAGGGTTCAGGTTAGGTTTAGGGTTCGGGTTAGGTTAGGGTTATGGTTCGGGTTAGGGTTAGGGTTAGGGTTAGGGTTAGGGTTCGTGTTAGGGTTCAGGATAGGTGTCGGGTTAGGGTTAGGGTTAGGTTTCGGGTTAGGGTTAGGGTTAGGGTTCGGGTTAGGGTTAGGGTTCGGGTTAGGGTTATGGTTTGGGTTCGGGTTCGTGGTAGGGTTAGGGTTAGGGTTCAGGTTAGGGTTCGGGTTAGGGCTTGGCATAGGGTTAGGGTTAGGGTTCGGGTTAGGGTTCGGGTTAGGGTTCGGGTTAGGGATAGGGTTAGGTTTCGGGTTAGGGTTAGGTTTAGGGTTAGAATTAGAGTTAGGGTTAGGGTTCGGGTTCGGGTTAGGGTTAGGGTTAGGTTTAGGGTTCAGGTTAGGGTTCGGGTTAGGGTTCGGGTTAATGTTAGGTTTCAGGTTAGGGTTAGGGTTAGGGCTCGGGTTAGGGTTAGGGTTAGGGTTCGGGTTAGTGTTCGGGTTAGGGTTCGGGATAGGGTTAGGTTTAGGGTTCAGGTTAGGGTTCGGGTGTAGGGTTAGGGTTCGGGTTAGTGTTAGGGTTCGGGTTAGGGTTCGGGTTCGTGTTAGGGTTCGGGTTCGGTTTAGGGTTAGGGTTAGGGTTCGGATTAGGGTTCGGGTTCGGGTTAGGGTTCGGGTTGGGGTTGGGTTCGGGTTAGGTTTCGGTTTAGGGTTAGGTTTTGGGTTCGGGTTAGGGTTAGGGTTCGGGTTAGGGTTAGGGTTAGTGTTCGGGTTAGGGTTCGGGTTAGGGTTAGGGTTAGGGTTAGGGTTCGGGTTAGGGTTCGGTTTAGGGTTAGGGTTAGGGTTAGGGTTCGGGTTAGGGTTAGGGTTCGGGTTAGGGTTCGGGTTCGTGTTAGGGTTAGGGTTAGGGTTCGGGTTCGTGTTCGGGTTAGGGTTAGGGTTCTGGTTAGGGTTAGGGGTTAGGGTTTGGGTTAGGGTTAGTGTTAGTGTTCGGGTTAGGGTTAGTGTTAGGGTTAGGGTTAGGGTTAGGGTTAGGTTTAGGGTTAGGGTTCGGGTTCGGGTTAGGGTTCGGGTTCGGGTTAGGGTTAGGGTTCGGGTTAGGCTTCGGGTTAGGGTTAGGTTTAGGTTTAGGTTTAGGGTTCGGGTTAGGGTTAGGGTTCGGTTTAGGGTTGGGTTCGGCTTAGGTTTAGGGTTAGGGTTAGGTTTCGGGTTCGGGTAGGGTTAGGGTTCGGGTTAGGTTTAGGTTTAGGGTTAGGTTTAGGGTTAGGGTTCGGGTTAGGTTTAGGGTTCGGGTTAGGGTTGGGTTCGGGTTAGGTTTCGGGTTAGGGTTAGGTTTCGGGTTCGGGTTAGGGTTCGTGTTAGGGTTCGGGTTAGGGTTAGGGTTAGGGTTCGGGTTAGGGTTAGGGTTAGGGTTAGGGTTCGGGTTAGGATTAGGGGTCGGGTTAGGGTTAAGGTTAGGGTTCGGGTTCGGGTTAGGGTTAGGGATGGGGTTCGGGTTAGGGTTCGGGTTAGTGTTCTGGTTAGGGTTAGGGTTCGGGTTAGGGTTAGGGTTAGGATTAGGGTTCGGGTTAGGTTTGGGGTTAGGGTTAGGTTTAGGGTTCGGATTAGGGTTTGGGTTAGGGTTAGGGTTAGGTTTCGGGTTAGAGTTAGGGTTAGGGTTCCAGTTAGGGTTCGGGTTAGGGTTAGTGTTAGGATTCGGGTTAGGGTTCGGTTTAGGGTTCGGGTTAGGTTTCGGGTTAGGGTTTGGGTTCGGGTTCGTGTGAGTGTTTGGGTTAGCGTTAGGGTTCGGGTTAGGGTTAGGGTTAGGTTTCGGGTTAGGGTTCAGGTTCGGGTTAGCGTTCGGGTTCGGGTTAGGGTTAGGGTTACGGTTCGGGTCAGGGTTAGGGTTAGGGTTAGGTTTAGGGTTCGGGTTAGGGTTCGGGTTAGGGTTAGGTTTAGGGTTAGGGTTAGGTTTAGGGTTAGGGTTAGGGTTAGGGTTAGGGTTAGGGTTAGGGTTAGGGTTCGGATTAGGGTTAGGGTTAGGGTTAGGGTTAGGGTTCGGGTTAGGATTCGGGTTAGTGTTAGGGTTCGGGTTAGTGTTCGGGTTAGGGTTAGGGTTCGGGTTATGGTTAGGGTTAGGGTTAGGGTTAGGTTTCGGGTTAGCGTTCGGTTTAGGGTTCGGTTTATGGTTAGGGTTAGGTTTCGGGTTAGGGTTAGGTTTAGGGTTAGAGTTAGAGTTAGGGTTAGGGTTCGGGTTAGGGTTAGGGTTAGGGTTAGGGTTAGGTTTCAGGTTAGGGTTAGGGTTAGGGTTCGGGTTAGGGTTAGGGTTCAGGTTAGAGTTAGGGTTAGTGCTCGGGATAGGGTTAGGGTTAGGGTTCAGGTTAGGGTTCGGGTTAGGGCTCGGGTTAGGGTTAGGGTTAGGGTTCGGGTTAGGGTTCGGGTTAGGGTTCGGGTTAGGGTTAGGTTTAGGGTTCGGGTTAGGGTTCGGGTGTAGGGTTAGTGTTCGGGTTAGGGTTAGTGTTAGGGTTCGGGTTAGGGTTCGGGTTCGTGTTAGGGTTCGGGTTCGGTTTAGGGTTAGGGTTAGGTTTCGGATTAGGGTTCGGGTTCGGGTTCGGGTTAGGGTTCGGGTTAGGGTTAGGGTTCGGGTTAGGGTTCGGGTTAGGGTTCGGGTTAGGGTTCGGGTTAGGGATAGGGTTAGGTTTCGGGTTAGGGTTAGGTTTAGGGTTAGAATTAGAGTTAGGGTTAGGGTTCGGGTTCGGGTTAGGGTTAGGGTTAGGTTTAGGGTTCAGGTTAGGGTTCGGGTTAGGGTTCGGGTTAATGTTAGGTTTCAGGTTAGGGTTAGGGTTAGGGCTCGGGTTAGGGTTAGGGTTAGGGTTCGGGTTAGTGTTCGGGTTAGGGTTCGGGATAGGGTTAGGTTTAGGGTTCAGGTTAGGGTTCGGGTGTAGGGTTAGGGTTCGGGTTAGTGTTAGGGTTCGGGTTAGGGTTCGGGTTCGTGTTAGGGTTCGGGTTCGGTTTAGGGTTAGGGTTAGGGTTCGGATTAGGGTTCGGGTTCGGGTTAGGGTTCGGGTTGGGGTTGGGTTCGGGTTAGGTTTCGGTTTAGGGTTAGGTTTTGGGTTCGGGTTAGGGTTAGGGTTCGGGTTAGGGTTAGGGTTAGTGTTCGGGTTAGGGTTCGGGTTAGGGTTAGGGTTAGGGTTAGGGTTCGGGTTAGGGTTCGGTTTAGGGTTAGGGTTAGGGTTAGGGTTCGGGTTAGGGTTAGGGTTCGGGTTAGGGTTCGGGTTCGTGTTAGGGTTAGGGTTAGGGTTCGGGTTCGTGTTCGGGTTAGGGTTAGGGTTCTGGTTAGGGTTAGGGGTTAGGGTTTGGGTTAGGGTTAGTGTTAGTGTTCGGGTTAGGGTTAGTGTTAGGGTTAGGGTTAGGGTTAGGGTTAGGTTTAGGGTTAGGGTTCGGGTTCGGGTTAGGGTTCGGGTTCGGGTTAGGGTTAGGGTTCGGGTTAGGCTTCGGGTTAGGGTTAGGTTTAGGTTTAGGTTTAGGGTTCGGGTTAGGGTTAGGGTTCGGTTTAGGGTTGGGTTCGGCTTAGGTTTAGGGTTAGGGTTAGGTTTCGGGTTCGGGTAGGGTTAGGGTTCGGGTTAGGTTTAGGTTTAGGGTTAGGTTTAGGGTTAGGGTTCGGGTTAGGTTTAGGGTTCGGGTTAGGGTTGGGTTCGGGTTAGGTTTCGGGTTAGGGTTAGGTTTCGGGTTCGGGTTAGGGTTCGTGTTAGGGTTCGGGTTAGGGTTAGGGTTAGGGTTCGGGTTAGGGTTAGGGTTAGGGTTAGGGTTCGGGTTAGGATTAGGGGTCGGGTTAGGGTTAAGGTTAGGGTTCGGGTTCGGGTTAGGGTTAGGGATGGGGTTCGGGTTAGGGTTCGGGTTAGTGTTCTGGTTAGGGTTAGGGTTCGGGTTAGGGTTAGGGTTAGGATTAGGGTTCGGGTTAGGTTTGGGGTTAGGGTTAGGTTTAGGGTTCGGATTAGGGTTTGGGTTAGGGTTAGGGTTAGGTTTCGGGTTAGAGTTAGGGTTAGGGTTCCAGTTAGGGTTCGGGTTAGGGTTAGTGTTAGGATTCGGGTTAGGGTTCGGTTTAGGGTTCGGGTTAGGTTTCGGGTTAGGGTTTGGGTTCGGGTTCGTGTGAGTGTTCGGGTTAGCGTTAGGGTTCGGGTTAGGGTTAGGGTTAGGTTTCGGGTTAGGGTTCAGGTTCGGGTTAGCGTTCGGGTTCGGGTTAGGGTTAGGGTTACGGTTCGGGTCAGGGTTAGGGTTAGGGTTAGGTTTAGGGTTCGGGTTAGGGTTCGGGTTAGGGTTAGGTTTAGGGTTAGGGTTAGGTTTAGGGTTAGGGTTAGGGTTAGGGTTAGGGTTAGGGTTAGGGTTAGGGTTCGGATTAGGGTTAGGGTTAGGGTTAGGGTTAGGGTTCGGGTTATGGTTCGGGTTAGTGTTAGGGTTCGGGTTAGTGTTCGGGTTAGGGTTAGGGTTCGGGTTATGGTTAGGGTTAGGGTTAGGGTTAGGTTTCGGGTTAGCGTTCGGTTTAGGGTTCGGTTTATGGTTAGGGTTAGGTTTCGGGTTAGGGTTAGGTTTAGGGTTAGAGTTAGAGTTAGGGTTAGGGTTCGGGTTAGGGTTAGGGTTAGGGTTAGGGTTAGGTTTCAGGTTAGGGTTAGGGTTAGGGTTCGGGTTAGGGTTAGGGTTCAGGTTAGAGTTAGGGTTAGTGCTCGGGATAGGGTTAGGGTTAGGGTTCAGGTTAGGGTTCGGGTTAGGGCTCGGGTTAGGGTTAGGGTTAGGGTTCGGGTTAGGGTTCGGGTTAGGGTTCGGGTTAGGGTTAGGTTTAGGGTTCGGGTTAGGGTTCGGGTGTAGGGTTAGTGTTCGGGTTAGGGTTAGTGTTAGGGTTCGGGTTAGGGTTCGGGTTCGTGTTAGGGTTCGGGTTCGGTTTAGGGTTAGGGTTAGGTTTCGGATTAGGGTTCGGGTTCGGGTTCGGGTTAGGGTTCGGGTTAGGGTTAGGGTTCGGGTTAGGGTTCGGGTTAGGGTTAGGGTTAGTGTTAGGGTTAGGGTTAGGGTTAGGTTAAGGGTTAGGGTTCGGGTTAGGGTTAGGGTTAGGGTTAGGGTTAGGGTTAGGTTTAGGGTTAGGGTTAGGGTTAGGGTTAGTGTTAGGGTTAGGGTTCGGGTTAGGGTTCGGGTTAGGGTTAGGATTAGGTTTAGGGTTAGGGTTAGGGTTAGGTTTAGGGTTAGGGTTCGGGTTAGGGTTAGGGTTCGGGTTAGGGTTGGGTTGGGGTTAGGATTCGGGTTAGGGTTAGGTTTCGGGTTCGGGTTAGGGTTAGGGTTCAGGTTAGGTTTAGGGTTAGGGTTAGGTTTCGGGTTAGGGTTAGGGTTCGGGTTAGGGTTAGGGTTAGGTTTCGGGTTAGGGTTAGGGTTAGGGTTAGGGTTCGTGTTAGGGTTCGGGTTAGGGGTCGGGTTAGGGTTAGGGTTAGGGTTAGGGTTAGGGTTAGGGTTAGGGTTAGGGTTCGGTTAGGATTAGGGTTCGGGTTAGGGTTAGGGTTAGGTTCGGGTTCGGGTTAGGGTTAGGGTTGGGGTTCGGGTGAGGGTTCAGGTTAGCGTTCGGGTTAGGGTTAGGGTTAGGGTGAGGTTTCGGGTTCGGGGTTAGGGTTAGGGTTAGGGTTCGGGTTAAGGTTCGGGTTAGGGTTAGGATTAGGGTAAGGGGTTAGGGTTCGGGTTCGGGTTAGAGTTAGGGTTAGGGTTCCGGGTAGGGTTAGGGTTAGGGTTCGGGTTAGGGTTAGGGTTAGGTTTAGGGTTCGGGTTAGGGTTCGGGTTAGGGTTAGGGTTAGGATTGGGGTTAGGGTTAGGGTTAGGGTTCGAGTTACGGTTAGGGTTAGGGTTAGGGTTAGGGTTCGGGTTAGAGTTAGGATTTAAGGTTAGGGTTAGGGTTAGGGTTCGGGTTAGGGTTAGGGTTCGGGTTCGGGTTCGGGTTAGGGTTAGTGTTCTGGTTCGAGTTAGGTTTAGGGTTCGGGTTCGGGTTAGGGTTCGGGTTCCGGTTAGGGTTAGGGGTTAGGGTTTGTGTTAGGGTTAGTGTTAGTGTTCGGGTTAGGGTTAGGGTTAGGGTTAGGTTTCGGGTTAGGGTTAGGTTTAGGGTTAGCTTTAGGGTTCGGGTTAGGGTTCGGGTTAGGGTTCGGGTTAGGGTTCGGGTTAGGGTTAGGGTTAGGGTTCGGTTTAGGGTTCGGGTTAGGGTTCGGGTTAGGGTTCGGGTTAGGGTTCGGGTTAGGTTTAGGGTTCGGGTTTGTGTTAGGGTTAGGGTTAGGGTTCGGGTTAGGATTAGGGTTCCGGTTAGGGTTAGGGTTAGGTTTCGGGTTCGGGTTAGGGTTATGGTTGCGGTTCGGGTGAGGGTTCGGGTTAGCGTTCGGGGTAGGGTTAGAGTTAGGGTGAGGGTTCGGGTTCGGGGTTAGGGTTAGGGTTAAGGTTCGGGTTAGGGTTCGGGTTAGGTTTAGGATTAGGTTAAGGGGTTAGGGTTCGGGTTCGGGTTAGGGTTAGGGTTAGGGTTCCGTGTAGGGTTAGGGTTAGGGTTCGGGTTAGGGTTAGGGTTAGGGTTAGGGTTAGGGTTCGGGTTAGGGATCGGGTTAGGGTTAGGGTTAGGGTTCGTGTTATGGTTTGGGTTAGGGTTAGGGTTAGGGTTCGGGTTGGGTTCGGGTTAGGGTTAGGGTTCGGGTTAGGGTTAGTGTTAGATTTCGGGTTAGGTTTCGGGTTCGTTTTAGGGTTCGGGTTCGGTTTAGGGTTAGGGTTAGGGTTCGGATTAGGGTTAGGGTTAGGGTTAGGGTTAGGGTTGTGGTTCGGGTTAGGGTTAGGTTTAGGGTTAGGGTTCGGCTTAGGGTTCGGGTTAGGGTTAGGGTTAGTGTTAAGGTTCGGGTTAGGGTTAGGGTTCGGGTTAGGGTTAGGGTTCGGGTTAGGGTTCGGGTTAGGGTTAGGGTTAGAATTCGCGTTAGGGTTAGGGTTACGGTTAGGGTTAGGGTTCGGGTTAGGGTGAGGTTTAAGGTTAGGGTTAGGGTTCGGGTTAGGGTTATGGTTAGGGTTCGGGTTAGGGTTCGGGTTAGGGTTAGGGTTAGGGTTCGGTTTAGGTTTCGGGTTAGGGTTCGGGTTAGGGTTCGGTTTAGGGTTCGGGTTAGGGTTAGGGTTCGGGTTCGGGTTAGGGTTAGGGTTCGGGTTCGGGTTAGGGTTTGTTTTCGGTTGAAGGTTCGGGTTCGTGTTAGGGTTAGGGTTAGGGTTAGTGTTAGGGTTCGGGGTAGGGTTCGGGTTAGGGTTAGGGTTAGTGTTAGGGTTAGGGTTTGGGTTAAGTTTAGGTTTAGGGTTCGGGTTAGGGTTAGGGTTAGGGTTAGGGTTAGGGTTCGGTTAAGGGTTAGGGTTAGTGTTCGAGTTAGGGTTAGGGTTAGGGTTCGGGTTAGGGTTAGGGTTAGTGTTCGGGTTAGGGTTAGGGTTAGGGTTCGGTTTAGGGTTCGGGTTCGGGTTAGGGTTCGGGTTCGGGTTAGGGTTAGGGTTAGGGTTCGGGTTAGGGTTAGGGTTAGGGTTAGGGTTAGGGTTCAAGTTAGGGTTCGGGTTAGGGTTCGGGTTAGGGTTAGGTTTAGGGTTCGGGTTAGGGTTTGGGTTAGGGTTAGGGTTAGGGTTCGGGTTAGGATTAGGTTTCGGGTTAGGGTTTGGGTTCGGGTTCGGGTTAGGGTTAGGTTTGGGGTTCGGGTTAGGGTTCGGGTTAGCGTTCGGGTTAGCGTTAGGGTTAGGGTTAGGGTTCGGGTTCGGGGTTAGGGTTAGTGTTAGGGTTCGGGTTAGGGTTCGGGTTAGGGTTAGAATTAGGGTAAAGGGTTAGGGTTCGGGTTCGGGTTAGGGTTAGGGTTAGGGTTCCGGGTAGGGTTAGGTTTAGGGTTCGGTTTAGGATTAGGGTTAGGGTTAGGTTTCGGGTTAGGGTTCAGGTTAGTGTTAGGGTTAGGGTTCGGCTAGGGTTAGGGTTAGGGTTCGAGTTAGGTTTAGTGTTAGGGTTAGGGTTAGGATTTAGGATTAGGGTTAGGGTTAGGGTTAGGGTTCGGGTTAGGGTTAGGGTTAGGGTTAGGGTTAGGGGTTAGTGTTAGGGTTACCGTTCGTGTTAGGTTTAGGGTTAGGGTTAGGGTTAGGGTTCGGGTTAGGGTTAGGTTTAGGGTTCGGGTTAGGGTTAGTATTAGGGTTAGGGTTAGGGTTAGGGTTCGGGTTAGGGTTAGGGTTAGGGTTAGGGTTCGGGTTCGGGGTTAGGGTTAGGGTTAGGGTTCGGGTAAGGGTTCGGGTTAGGGTTAGGTTTCGGGTAAGGAGTTAGGGTTCGGGTTAGGGTTAGGGTTAGGGTTAGGGTTAGGGTTCGGGTTTGGGTTAGGGTTAGGTTTAGGGTTTGGTTTAGGGTTAGGGTTAGGGTTAGGGTTAGGGTTAGGTTTCGGGTTAGGGTTAGGGTTCAGGTTAGGGGTCGGGTTAGGGTTAGGGTTCGGGTTAGGGTTAGGGTTAGGGTTAGGGTTCAAGTTAGGTTTAGGGTTCGGGTTAGTGTTAGGGTTAGGGTTCGGGTTCGGGTTAGGGTTAGGGTTCGGGTTCGGGTTAGGGTTAGGGTTCGGGTTAGGGTTCGGGTTAGGGTTAGGTTTAGGGTTAGGGTTCGGGTTCGGGGTTTGGGTTATGGTTAGGGATCGGGTTAGGGTTCGGGTTAGGGTTAGGATTCGGGTAAGGGGTTAGGGTTCGGGTTCGGGTTAGGGTTAGGTTTAGGGTTCCGGTTAAGGTTAGGGTTAGGGTTCTGTTTAGGGTTAGGGTTAGGTTTAGGGTTAGGGTTCGTGTTAGGGTTAGGGTTAGTGTTCGGGTTAGGGTTCGGTTTAGGGTTAGGGTTAGGGTTAGGGTTAGGGTTAGGGTTCGGATTAGGGTTAGGGGTAGGGTTCGGGTTAGGGTTCGGTTACGGAATAGGGTTAGGGTTAGGGTTCGGATTAGGTTTAGGGGTAGGGTTCGGGTTAGGGTTCGGTTTCGGGTTAGGTTTAGGGTTAGGGATAGGGTTAGGGTTCGGGTTAGGGTTAGGGTTAGGGTTAGGGTTCGGGTTGGGGTTAGGGTTAGAGTTAGGGTTCGGGTTAGGGTTCGGGTTAGGGATAGGATTCGGGTAAGTTGTTAGGGTTCGGGTTAGGATTAGGGTTGGGGTTCTGGTTAGGGTTAGGTTTAGGGTTAGGGTTCGGGTTAGGGTTAGGGTTAGGGTTAGTGTTAGGGTTCAAGTTAGGGTTAGGGTTAGGGTTCGGGTTAGGGTTCGTGTTAGGCTTAGGGTTAGGGTTAGGGTTAGTGTTCGGGTTAGGGTTAGGTTTCCGGTTAGGGTTAGGTTTAGTGTTCTGGTTAGGGTTAGGGTTAGGGTTCGGGTTAGGGATAGGGTTACGGTTAAGGTTAGGGTTCGGGTTAGGGTTAGGGTTAGTGTTCGGGTTAGGGTTAGGGTTAGGGTTATGGTTACGGTTAGGTTTCGGGTAAGGGTTAGGGTTAGGGTTAGGGTTCGGGTTAGGGTTAGGGTTAGGGTTCGGGTTAGGGTTCGTGTTAGGATTAGGGTTAGGGTTAGGGGTTAGGTTTAGGGTTACCATTCGGGTTAGGGTTAGGGTTAGGGTTAGGGTTAGGGTTCGGGTTAGGGTTAGGGTTAGGGTTCGGGTTAGGGTGAGGGTTAAGGTTAGGGTTAGGGTTCGGGTTAGGGTTAGGGTTAGGCTTAGGGTTCGGGTTAGTGTTAGGGTTAGGGTTCAGGTTAGGGTTCGGGTTAGGGTTAGGGTTAGGGTTAGGGTTAGGGTTCGGGTTAGGGTTAGGGTTAGGGTTAGGGTTCGTGTTAGGTTTAGGTTTAGGGTTCAGGTTAGGGTTCGGGTTAGGGTTAGGGTTAGGGTTAGGTTTCGGGTTACGGTAAGGGTTAATGTTAGGGTTCGGGTTAGGGTTAGGTTTAGGGTTAGGGTTAGGGTTAGGGTTAAGGTTCGGGGTAGGGTTAGGGTTAAGGTTCGGGTTAGCGTTAGGGTTAGGGTTAGGGTTCGGTTTCGGGTTAGGGTTAGGGTTAGAGTTCGGGTTAGGCTTAGGGTTCGGGTTAGGGTTCGGGTTAGGGTTAGGATTTGGGTTAGGGTTAGGGTTCGGGTTAGGGTTAGGATTCCGGTTAGGGTTAGGGTTAGGGTCCGGGTTCGGGTTAGGGTTAGGGTTCGGGTTAGTGTTAGGGTTCGGGGTAGGGGGTCGGGTTAGGGTTAGGGTTAGGGTTCGGGTTAGGGTTAGGGTTAGGGTTAGGGATCGGGTTAGTGTTAGGGTTTGGGTTAGGGTTAGGGTTAGGGTTCGGGTTCGGGTTAGGGTTAGGGTTCGGGATCGGGTTAGGGTTAGGGTTAGGGTTAGGATTCGGGTAAGTGGTTATGGTTCGGGTTCGGGTTAGGGTTATTGTTAGGGTTCCGGTTAAGGTTAGGGTTAGGGTTCAGGTTAGGGTTAGGGTTAGTGTTAGGGTTCGGGTTAGGGTTAGTGTTAGTGTTCGGGTTAGGGTTCGGGTTAGGGTTAGGGTTAGGGTTAGGGTTAGGTTTAGGGTTCGTGTTCGGGTTAGGGTTAGGGTTAGGGTTAGGGTTAGGTTTAGTGTTAGGGGTTAGGGTTAGGGTTAGGGTTCGGGTTAGGATTAGGGTTACGGTTAGGGTTAGGGTTCGGGTAAGGGTTAGGGTTCAGGTTAGTGTTAGGGTTAGGGTTCGGGTTAGGGTTAGGGTTAGGGTTATGGTTAGGGTTAGGGTTCGGGTTAGGGTTAGGGTTAGGGTTCCGGTTAAGGTTAGGGTTAGGGTTCGGGTTAGGGTTAGGGTTAGGGTACGGGTTAGGGTTCGGGTTAGGGTTAGGGTTAGGGTTCGGGTTCGGGGTTAGGGTTAGGGTTAGGGTTCGGGTTAGGGTTCGTTTAGGTTTAGGATTCGGGTAAGGGGTTATGGTTCGGGTTCGGGTTAGGGTTAGTGTTAGGGTTCCGGTTAAGGTTACGGTTAGGGTTCGGGTTAGGGTTAGGGTTAGGGTTAGGGTTCGGGTTAGGGTTAGGGTTAGGGTTCGGGTTAGGTTTCGGGTTAGGGTTAGGGTTAGGGTTAGGGTTAGGGTCCGGTTAGGGTTAGGGTTCGGGTTAGGGTTAGGGTTAGGGTTAGGGATAGGGTTCGGATTAGGGTTAGGGGTAGGGTTCGGGTTAGGGTTCGGGTACGGGTTAGGTTTAGGGTTAGGGTTAGGGTTAGGGTTCGGGTTAGGGTTAGGGTTAGGGTTAGGAGTAGGGTTAGGGTTACCGTTCGGGTTAGGGTTAGGGTTAGGGTTAGGGTTAGGGTTCGGGTTAGGGTTAGGTTTAGGGTTCGGGTTAGGGTTAGGTTTAGGGTTAGGGATAGGGTTAGGGTTCGGGTTAGGGTTAGGGTTAGGGTTAGGGTTCGGGTTCGGGGTTAGGGTTAGGGTTAGGGTTCGGGTTAGGGTTCGGGTTAGGGTTAGGATTCGGGTAAGGTGTTAGGGTTCGGGTTCGGGTTAGGATTAGGTTTAGGGTTCCGGTTAGGTTTAGGGTTAGGGTTAGGGTTCGGGTTAGGGTTAGGGTTAGGGTTAGTGTTAGGGTTCAAGTTAGGGTTAGGGTTAGGGTTCGGGTTAGGGTTCGGGTTAGGGTTAGGTTTCCGGTTAGGGTTAGGTTTAGTGTTCTGGTTAGGGTTAGGGTTAGGGTTCGGGTTAGGGTTAGGGTTACGGTTAAGGTTAGGGTTCGGGTTAGGGTTAGGGTTAGTGTTCGGGTTAGGTTTAGGGTTAGGGTTATGGTTACGGTTAGGTTTCGGGTTAGGGTTAGGGTTAGGGTTAGGGTTCGGGTTAGGGTTAGGGTTAGGGTTCGGGTTAGGGTTCGTGTTAGGGTTAGGGTTAGGGTTAGGGTTCGGGTTAGGGTTCGGGTTAGGGTTAGGGTTCGGGTTAGGGTTAGGGTTAGGGTTAGGGTTCTGGTTAGGGTTAGGGTTCGGGTTAGTGTTAGGGTTAGGGTTAGGGTTAGGGTTCGGATTAGGGTTAGGGGTAGGGTTCGGGTTAGGGTTCGGGTTCGAGTTAGGGTTAGGGTTAGGGTTAGGGTTAGGGTTCGGGTTCGGGTTCGGGTTAGGGTTAGGGTTAGGGTTAGGGGTTAGGGTTAGGGTTACCATTCGGGTTAGGGTTAGGGTTAGGGTTAGGGTTAGGGTTCGGGTTAGAGTTAGGGTTAGGGTTCGGGTTAGGGTGAGGGTTAAGGTTAGGGTTAGGGTTCGGGTTAGGGTTAGGGTTAGGCTTAGTGTTCGGGTTAGGGTTAGGGTTAGGGTTCAGGTTAGGGTTCGGGTTCGGGTGAGGGTTAGGGTTAGGGTTCGGGTTAGGGTTAGGGTTAGGGTTAGGGTTCGTGTTAGGTTTAGGTTTAGGGTTCAGGTTAGGGTTCGGGTTAGGGTTAGGGTTAGGGTTAGGTTTCGGGTTACGGTAAGGGTTAATGTTAGGGTTCGGGTTAGGGTTAGGTTTAGGGTTAGGGTTAGGGTTAGGGTTAAGTTTCGGGGTAGGGTTAGGGTTAAGGTTCGGGTTAGCGTTAGGGTTAGGGTTAGGGTTAGGGTTCGGTTTCGGGTTAGGGTTAGGGTTAGGGTTAGGGTAAGGGTTAGTTTTCGGGTTAGGGTTAGGGTTAGGGTTAGGGTTAGGTTTCGTGTTAGGGTTAGGGTTAGGATTTGGTTTAGGGTTAGGGTTCGGGTTAGGGTTAGGATTCCGGTTAGGGTTAGGGTTAGGGTTCGGGTTCGGGTTAGGGTTAGGGTTCGGGTTAGTGTTAGGGGTCGGGTTAGGGTTAGGGTTAGGGTTCGGGTTAGGGTTAGGGTTAGGGTTCGGGTTAGTGTTAGGGTTTGGGTTAGGGTTAAGGTTAGGGTTCGGGTTCGGGTTAGAGTTAGGGTTCGGGAACGGGTTAGGGTTAGGGTTAGGGTTAGGATTCGGGTAAGTGGTTATGGTTCGGGTTCGGGTTAGGGTTATTGTTAGGGTTCCGGTTAAGGTTAAGGTTAGGGTTCAGGTTAGGTTTAGGGTTAGTGTTAGGGTTCGGGTTAGGGTTAAGGTTAGTGTTCGGGTTAGGGTTCGGGTTAGGGTTAGGGTTAGGGTTAGGTTTCGGGTTAGGGTTAGGGTTAGGGTTCCGGTTAAGGTTAGGGTTAGGGTTCGGGTTAGGGTTAGGGTTAGGGTTCGGGTTAGGGTTAGGGTTTGGTTTCGGGTTAGGGTTCGGGTTAGGGTTAGGGTTAGGGTAAGGGTTAGTTTTCGGTTAGGGTTAGGGTTCGGGTTCGGGTTTGGTTTAGGGTTAGTGTTAGGGTTAGGGTTCGGATTAGGGTTAGGGGTAGGGTTCTGGTTAGGGTTCGGGTTCGGGTTAGGGTTAGGGATAGGGTTAGGGTTAGGGTTCCGGTTAGGGTTAGGATTAGGGTTAGGGTTAGGGGTTAAGGTTAGTGTTACCGTTCGGGTTAGGGTTAGGATTAGGGTTAGGGTTCGGGTTAGGGTTAGGGTTAGGGTTCGGTTTAGGGTTAGGGTTAGGGTTCGGGTTCGGGTTAGGGTTAGGGTTCGGGTTCGGGTTAGGGTTAGGGTTCGGGTTAGGGTTCGGGTTAGGGTTAGGTTTAGGGTTAGGGTTCGGGTTCGGGGTTTGGGTTATGGTTAGGGATCGGGTTAGGGTTCGGGTTAGGGTTAGGATTCGGGTAAGGGGTTAGGGTTCGGGTTCGGGTTAGGGTTAGGTTTAGGGTTCCGGTTAAGGTTAGGGTTAGGGTTCTGTTTAGGGTTAGGGTTAGGTTTAGGGTTAGGGTTCGTGTTAGGGTTAGGGTTAGTGTTCGGGTTAGGGTTCGGTTTAGGGTTAGGGTTAGGGTTAGGGTTAGGGTTAGGGTTCGGATTAGGGTTAGGGGTAGGGTTCGGGTTAGGGTTCGGTTACGGGATAGGGTTAGGGTTAGGGTTCGGATTAGGTTTAGGGGTAGGGTTCGGGTTAGGGTTCGGTTTCGGGTTAGGTTTAGGGTTAGGGATAGGGTTAGGGTTCGGGTTAGGGTTAGGGTTAGGGTTAGGGTTGGGTTGGGGTTAGGGTTAGAGTTAGGGTTCGGGTTAGGGTTCGGGTTAGGGATAGGATTCGGGTAAGTTGTTAGGGTTCGGGTTAGGATTAGGGTTGGGGTTCTGGTTAGGGTTAGGTTTAGGGTTAGGGTTCGGGTTAGGGTTAGGGTTAGGGTTAGTGTTAGGGTTCAAGTTAGGGTTAGGGTTAGGGTTCGGGTTAGGGTTCGTGTTAGGCTTAGGGTTAGGGTTAGGGTTAGTGTTCGGGTTAGGGTTAGGTTTCCGGTTAGGGTTAGGTTTAGTGTTCTGGTTAGGGTTAGGGTTAGGGTTCGGGTTAGGGATAGGGTTACGGTTAAGGTTAGGGTTCGGGTTAGGGTTAGGGTTAGTGTTCGGGTTAGGGTTAGGGTTAGGGTTATGGTTACGGTTAGGTTTCGGGTAAGGGTTAGGGTTAGGGTTAGGGTTCGGGTTAGGGTTAGGGTTAGGGTTCGGGTTAGGGTTCGTGTTAGGATTAGGGTTAGGGTTAGGGGTTAGGTTTAGGGTTACCATTCGGGTTAGGGTTAGGGTTAGGGTTAGGGTTAGGGTTCGGGTTAGGGTTAGGGTTAGGGTTCGGGTTAGGGTGAGGGTTAAGGTTAGGGTTAGGGTTCGGGTTAGGGTTAGGGTTAGGCTTAGGGTTCGGGTTAGTGTTAGGGTTAGGGTTCAGGTTAGGGTTCGGGTTAGGGTTAGGGTTAGGGTTAGGGTTAGGGTTCGGGTTAGGGTTAGGGTTAGGGTTAGGGTTCGTGTTAGGTTTAGGTTTAGGGTTCAGGTTAGGGTTCGGGTTAGGGTTAGGGTTAGGGTTAGGTTTCGGGTTACGGTAAGGGTTAATGTTAGGGTTCGGGTTAGGGTTAGGTTTAGGGTTAGGGTTAGGGTTAGGGTTAAGGTTCGGGGTAGGGTTAGGGTTAAGGTTCGGGTTAGCGTTAGGGTTAGGGTTAGGGTTCGGTTTCGGGTTAGGGTTAGGGTTAGAGTTCGGGTTAGGCTTAGGGTTCGGGTTAGGGTTCGGGTTAGGGTTAGGATTTGGGTTAGGGTTAGGGTTCGGGTTAGGGTTAGGATTCCGGTTAGGGTTAGGGTTAGGGTCCGGGTTCGGGTTAGGGTTAGGGTTCGGGCTAGTGTTAGGGTTCGGGGTAGGGGGTCGGGTTAGGGTTAGGGTTAGGGTTCGGGTTAGGGTTAGGGTTAGGGTTAGGGATCGGGTTAGTGTTAGGGTTTGGGTTAGGGTTAGGGTTAGGGTTCGGGTTCGGGTTAGGGTTAGGGTTCGGGATCGGGTTAGGGTTAGGGTTAGGGTTAGGATTCGGGTAAGTGGTTATGGTTCGGGTTCGGGTTAGGGTTATTGTTAGGGTTCCGGTTAAGGTTAGGGTTAGGGTTCAGGTTAGGGTTAGGGTTAGTGTTAGGGTTCGGGTTAGGGTTAGTGTTAGTGTTCGGGTTAGGGTTCGGGTTAGGGTTAGGGTTAGGGTTAGGGTTAGGGTTAGGGTTCGTGTTCGGGTTAGGGTTAGGGTTAGGGTTAGGGTTAGGTTTAGTGTTAGGGGTTAGGGTTAGGGTTAGGGTTCGGGTTAGGATTAGGGTTACGGTTAGGGTTAGGGTTCGGGTAAGGGTTAGGGTTCAGGTTAGTGTTAGGGTTAGGGTTCGGGTTAGGGTTAGGGTTAGGGTTATGGTTAGGGTTAGGGTTCGGGTTAGGGTTAGGGTTAGGGTTCCGGTTAAGGTTAGGGTTAGGGTTCGGGTTAGGGTTAGGGTTAGGGTACGGGTTAGGGTTCGGGTTAGGGTTAGGGTTAGGGTTCGGGTTCGGGGTTAGGGTTAGGGTTAGGGTTCGGGTTAGGGTTCGGTTTAGGTTTAGGATTCGGGTAAGGGGTTATGGTTCGGGTTCGGGTTAGGGTTAGTGTTAGGGTTCCGGTTAAGGTTACGGTTAGGGTTCGGGTTAGGGTTAGGGTTAGGGTTAGGGTTCGAGTTAGGGTTAGGGTTAGGGTTCGGGTTAGGTTTCGGGTTAGGGTTAGGGTTAGGGTTAGGGTTAGGGTCCGGTTAGGGTTAGGGTTCGGGTTAGGGTTAGGGTTAGGGTTAGGGATAGGGTTCGGATTAGGGTTAGGGGTAGGGTTCGGGTTAGGGTTCGGGTACGGGTTAGGTTTAGGGTTAGGGTTAGGGTTAGGGTTCGGGTTAGGGTTAGGGTTAGGGTTAGGAGTAGGGTTAGGGTTACCGTTCGGGTTAGGGTTAGGGTTAGGGTTAGGGTTAGGGTTCGGGTTAGGGTTAGGTTTAGGGTTCGGGTTAGGGTTAGGTTTAGGGTTAGGGATAGGGTTAGGGTTCGGGTTAGGGTTAGGGTTAGGGTTAGGGTTCGGGTTCGGGGTTAGGGTTAGGGTTAGGGTTCGGGTTAGGGTTCGGGTTAGGGTTAGGATTCGGGTAAGGTGTTAGGGTTCGGGTTCGGGTTAGGATTAGGTTTAGGGTTCCGGTTAGGTTTAGGGTTAGGGTTAGGGTTCGGGTTAGGGTTAGGGTTAGGGTTAGTGTTAGGGTTCAAGTTAGGGTTAGGGTTAGGGTTCGGGTTAGGGTTCGTGTTAGGCTTAGGGTTAGGGTTAGGGTTAGGGTTCGGGTTAGGGTTAGGTTTCCGGTTAGGGTTAGGTTTAGTGTTCTGGTTAGGGTTAGGGTTAGGGTTCGGGTTAGGGTTAGGGTTACGGTTAAGGTTAGGGTTCGGGTTAGGGTTAGGGTTAGTGTTCGGGTTAGGTTTAGGGTTAGGGTTATGGTTACGGTTAGGTTTCGGGTTAGGGTTAGGGTTAGGGTTAGGGTTCGGGTTAGGGTTAGGGTTAGGGTTCGGGTTAGGGTTCGTGTTAGGGTTAGGGTTAGGGTTAGGGTTCGGGTTAGGGTTCGGGTTAGGGTTAGGGTTCGGGTTAGGGTTAGGGTTAGGGTTAGGGTTCTGGTTAGGGTTAGGGTTCGGGTTAGTGTTAGGGTTAGGGTTAGGGTTAGGGTTCGGATTAGGGTTAGGGGTAGGGTTCGGGTTAGGGTTCGGGTTCGAGTTAGGGTTAGGGTTAGGGTTAGGGTTAGGGTTCGGGTTCGGGTTCGGGTTAGGGTTAGGGTTAGGGTTAGGGGTTAGGGTTAGGGTTACCATTCGGGTTAGGGTTAGGGTTAGGGTTAGGGTTAGGGTTCGGGTTAGAGTTAGGGTTAGGGTTCGGGTTAGGGTGAGGGTTAAGGTTAGGGTTAGGGTTCGGGTTAGGGTTAGGTTTAGGCTTAGGGTTCGGGTTAGGGTTAGGGTTAGGGTTCAGGTTAGGGTTCGGGTTCGGGTGAGGGTTAGGGTTAGGGTTCGGGTTAGGGTTAGGGTTAGGGTTAGGGTTCGGTTAGGCTTCGTGTTAGGGTTAGGGTTCGGGTTCGGGTTAGGGTTAGGGTTAGGGTTAGGGTTAGGGTTCGGATTAGGGTTAGGGTTAGGGTTAGGGTTAGGGGTTAGGGTTAGGGTTACCGTTCGGGTTAGGGTTAGGGTTAGGGTTCGGGTTAGGGTTAGGGTTAGGGTTCGGGTTAGGGTTAGGGTTAGGGTTAGGGTTAGGGTTCGGTTTAGGGTTAGGGTTAGGGTTAGGTTTCGGGTTAGGGTTAGTGTTCGGGTTAGGGTTGGGTTCGGGTTAGTGTTAAGGTTAGTGTTAGGGTTAGGGTTCGGGTTAGGGTTAGGGTTCGGGTTCGGGTTACGGTTAGGGTTAGGGTTAGGGTTCGGTTTCGGGTTAGCGTTAGGGTTAGGGTTAGGGTTAGGGTCAGGGCTCGGGTTAGGGTTCGGGTTCGGGTTAGGGTTAGGTTTAGGTTTAGGGTTACGGTTCGGGTTAGGGTTACGGTTAGCGTTAGGGGTTAGGGTTAGGGTAGGGTTCGGGTTAGGGTTAGGGTTAGGGTTAGGGTTATGGTTAGGGTTAGGGTTCGGGTTACGTTTAGGGTTAGGGTTAGGTTTCGGGTTAGGGTTAGGGTTAGGGTTAGGGTTAGGGTTAGGGTTCGGATTAGGGTTATTGTTAGGGTTCCAGTTAAGGTTAGGGTTAGGGTTCAGGTTAGGGTTAGGGTTAGGGTTAGGGTTCGGTTTAGGGTTAGGGTTAGGGTTCGGGTTAGGGTTCGGGTTAGGGTTAGGGTTAGGGTTCGGGTTAGGTTTCGGGTTAGGGCTAGGGTTAGGGTTCCGGTTAAGGTTAGGGTTAGGGTTCGGGTTAGGGTTAGGGTTAGGGTTCGGGTTAGGGTTAGGGTTAGGTTTCGGGTTAGGGTTCGGGTTAGGGTTAGGGTTAGGGTAAGGGTTACTTTTCGGGTTAGGGTTAGGGTTAGGGTTCGGGTTAGGTTTAGGGTTCGTTTTAGGGTTAGGGTTAGGGTTAATGTTAGGGTTAGGTTTTGGGTTAGGGTTAGGGTTAAGGTTCGGGTTAGGATTAGGGTTAGGGTTAGGGTTAGGGTTCGCGTTAGGGTTCGGTTTAGGGGTCGGGTTAGGGTTAGGGTTCGGGTTCGGGTTAGGGTTAGGGTTAGGGTTCGGGTTAGTGTTAGGGTTTGGGTTAGGGTTAGGGTTAGGGTTCGGGTTCGGGTTAGGGTTAGGGTTCGGAATCGGGTTAGGGTTAGGATTTGGGTAAGTGGTTATGGTTCGGGTTCGGGTTAGGGTTATTGTTAGGGTTCCGGTTAAGGTTAGGGTTAGGGTTCAGGTTAGGGTTAGGGTTAGGTTTAGTGTTCGGGTTAGGGTTAGGGTTAGGGTTCGGGTTAGGGTTCGGGTTAGGGTTAGGGTTAGGGTTAGGGTTAGGGTTAGGTTTCGGGTTAGGGTTAGGGTTAGGGTTCCGGTTAAGGTTAGGGTTAGGGTTCGGGTTAGGGTTAGGGTTAGGGTTCGGGTTAGGGTTAGGGTTAGGTTTCGGGTTAGGGTTCGGATTAGGGTTAGGGTTAGGGTAAGGTTTAGTTTTCGGGTTAGGGTTAGGGTTCTGGTTCGGGTTAGGGTTAGGGTTATGGTTAGGGTTAGGATTAGGGTTCAGATTAGGGTTAGGGGTAGGGTTCTGGTTAGGGTTCGGTTTCGGGTTAGGGTTAGGGATAGGGTTAGGGTTAGAGTTCGGGTTAGGGTTAGGATTAGGGTTAGGGTTAGGGGTTAAGGTTAGTGTTAACGTTCGGGTTAGGGTTAGGATTAGGGTTAGGGTTCGGGTTAGGGTTAGGGTTAGGGTTCGGGTTAGGGTTAGGGTTAGGGTTAGGGTTAGGGTTCGGGTTAGGGTTAGGTTTAGGGTTAGGGTTCGGGTGAGGGTTAGGGTTAGGGTTCAGGTTAGGGTTCGGGTTAGGGTTAGGTTAGGGTTAGGGTTCGGGTTAGGGTTAGGGTTAGGTTTAGGGTTAGTGTTCGGGTTAGGGTTAGGTTTAGGGTTAGGGTTAGGTTTAGGGTTAAGGTTCGGGTTTGGGTTAGGGTTAAGGTTCGGGTTAGGGTTAGAGTTTGGGTTAGGTTTCGGGTTAGGGTTAGGGTTCGCGTTAGGGTTAGGGTTCGGGTTAGGGTTAGGGTTAGTGTTAGGATTAGGGTTCGGGTTAGGGTTAGGGTTCGGGTTCGGGTTACGGTTAGGGTTAGGGTTAGGGTTCGGTTTCGGGTTAGGTTTCGGGATAGGGTTAGGGTTCGGGTTAGGGTTAGGGTTCGGGTTCGGGTTAGGGTTAGGTTTCGGGTTCGGTTTAGGGTTAGGTTTAGGGTTAGGGTTCGGATTAGGGTTAGGGGTACGGTACGGGTTAATGTTCGTGTTCGGGTTAGTGTTAGGGTTAGGGTAGGGTTAGGGTTCGGGTTACGGTTAGGGTTAGGGTTAGGGTTAGGGGTTAGGGTTAGGGTTCGGGTTAGGGTTAGGGTTAGGGTTAGGGTTAGGGTTCGGGTTAGGGTTAGGGTTAGGGTTCGGGTTAGTGTTAGGGTTAGGGGTAGGGTTAGGGTTCGGGTTAGGGTTAGGGTAGGGTTAGTGTTCGGGTTACGGTTAGGGTTAGGGTTCGGGTTGTGTTCGCGTGAGGGTTAGGGTTAGGGTTCGGGTTCAGGTTAGGGTTAGTGTTCGGGTTAGTGTTCGGGTTAGGGTTAGTGTTCGGGTTAGGGTTAGGGTTCGGTTTAGGGTTAGTGTTAGTGTTAGGAGGTAGGGTTAGGGTTAGGGTTCGTGTTAGGGTTAGGGTTAGTGTTAGGGTTAGGGGTTAGTGTTCGGGTTAGGGTTAGGGTTCGGGTTAGGGTTAGGGTTAGGGTTAGGGTTAGGGTTAGGGTTCGGTTTCGGGTTAGGGTTAGGGTTAGGATTAAGGTTAGTGTTAGGGTTCGGATTAGTGTTAGGTGTAGAGTTCGGGTTAGGGTTCGGGTTCGGGTTAGGGTTAGGGTTAGGGTTAGGGTTAGGGTTAGTGTTAGGGATTAGGGTTAGGGTTAGGGTTTGGGTTAGGATTAGGGTTACGGTTAGGGTTAGGGTTCGGGTAAGGGTTAGGGTTCGGGTTAGTGTTAGGGTTAGGGTTCGGGTTAGGGTTAGGGTTAGGGTTATGGTTAGGGTTAGGGTTCGGGTCGGGGTTAGGGTTAGGGTTAGGGTTCGGGTTAGGGTTACGGTTAGGGTTCGGGTTAGGGTTCGGGTTAGGGTTAGGATTAGGGTTAAGTTTCGGGGCAGAGTGAGGGTTAGGGTTAGGGTTCGGTTTAGGGTTAGGGTTAGGGTTAATGTTAGGGTTAGGTTTCGGGTTAGGTTTAGGGTTAAGGTTCGGGTTAGGATTAGGGTTAGGGTTAGGGTTAGGGTTCGCGTTAGGGTTCGGGTTAGGGGTCGGGTTAGTGTTAGGGTTAGGTTTCGGGTTCGGGGTTAGGGTTAGGGTTAGGGTTCGGGTTAGGGTTCGGTTTAGGTTTAGGATTCGGGTAAGGGGTTATGGTTCGGGTTCGGGTTAGGGTTAGTGTTAGGGTTCCGGTTAAGGTTACGGTTAGGGTTCGGGTTAGGGTTAGGGTTAGGGTTAGGGTTCGGGTTAGGGTTAGGGTTAGGGTTCGGGTTAGGTTTCGGGTTAGGGTTAGGGTTAGGGTTAGGGTTAGGGTTCCGGTTAGGGTTAGGGTTCGGGTTAGGGTTAGGGTGAGGGTTAGGGTTAGGGTTCGGATTAGGGTTAGGGGTAGGGTTCGGGTTAGGGTTCGGGTACGGGTTAGGTTTAGGGTTAGGGTTAGGGTTAGGGTTCGGGTTAGGGTTAGGGTTAGGGTTAGGAGTAGGGTTAGGGTTACCGTTCGGGTTAGGGTTAGGGTTAGGGTTAGGGTTAGGGTTCGGGTTAGGGTTAGGTTTAGGGTTCGGGTTAGGGTTAGGTTTAGGGTTAGGGATAGGGTTAGGGTTCGGGTTAGGGTTAGGGTTAGGGTTAGGGTTCGGGTTCGGGGTTAGGGTTAGGGTTAGGGTTCGGGTTAGGGTTCGGGTTAGGGTTAGGATTCGGGTAAGGTGTTAGGGTTCGGGTTCGGGTTAGGATTAGGGTTAGGGTTCCGGTTAGGTTTAGGGTTAGGGTTAGGGTTCGGGTTAGGGTTAGGGTTAGGGTTAGTGTTAGGGTTCAAGTTAGGGTTAGGGTTAGGGTTCGGGTTAGGGTTCGTGTTAGGCTTAGGGTTAGGGTTAGGGTTAGGGTTCGGGTTAGGGTTAGGTTTCCGGTTAGGGTTAGGTTTAGTGTTCTGGTTAGGGTTAGGGTTAGGGTTCGGGTTAGGGTTAGGGTTACGGTTAAGGTTAGGGTTCGGGTTAGGGTTAGGGTTAGTGTTCGGGTTAGGTTTAGGGTTAGGGTTATGGTTACGGTTAGGTTTCGGGTTACGGTTAGGGTTAGGGTTAGGGTTCGGGTTAGGGTTAGGGTTAGGGTTCGGGTTAGGGTTCGTGTTAGGGTTAGGGTTAGGGTTAGGGTTCGGGTTAGGGTTCGGGTTAGGGTTAGGGTTCGGGTTAGGGTTAGGGTTAGGGTTAGGGTTCTGGTTAGGGTTAGGGTTCGGGTTAGTGTTAGGGTTAGGGTTAGGGTTAGGGTTCGGATTAGGGTTAGGGGTAGGGTTCGGGTTAGGGTTCGGGTTCGAGTTAGGGTTAGGGTTAGGGTTAGGGTTAGGGTTCGGGTTCGGGTTCGGGTTAGGGTTAGGGTTAGGGTTAGGGGTTAGGGTTAGGGTTACCATTCGGGTTAGGGTTAGGGTTAGGGTTAGGGTTAGGGTTCGGTTAGGGTTAGGGTTAGGGTTCGGGTTAGGGGGAGGGTTAAGGTTAGGGTTAGGGTTCGGGTTAGGGTTAGGGTTAGGGTTAGGGTTCGGGTTAGGGTGAGGGTTAAGGTTAGGGTTATGGTTCGGATTAGGGTTAGGGGTAGGGTTCGGGTTCGGGTTCGGGTTCGGGTTAGGGTTAGGGTTAGGGTTAGGGGTTAGGGTTAGGGTTACCATTCGGGTTAGGGTTAGGGTTAGGGTTAGGGTTAGGGTTCGGTTAGGGTTAGGGTTAGGGTTCGTGTTAGGTTTAGGTTTAGGGTTCGGGTTAGGGTTAGGGTTAGGTTTCGGGTTACGGTAAGGGTTAATGTTAGGGTTCGGGTTAGGGTTAGGTTTAGGGTTAGGGTTAGGGTTAGGGTTAAGTTTCGGGGTAGGGTTAGGGTTAAGGTTCGGGTTAGAGTTAGGGTTAGGGTTAGGGTTAGGGTTCGGTTTCGGGTTAGGGTTAGGGTTAGGGTTAGGGTAAGGGTTAGTTTTCGGGTTAGGGTTAGGGTTAGGGTTAGGGTTAGGGTTCGTGTTAGGGTTAGGGTTAGGATTTGGGTTAGGGTTAGGGTTCGGGTTAGGGTTAGGATTCCGGTTAGGTTTAGGGTTAGGGTTCGGGTTCGGGTTAGGGATAGGGTTCGGGTTAGTGTTAGGGGTCGGGTTAGGGTTAGGGTTAGGGTTCGGGTTAGGGTTAGGGTTAGGGTTCGGGTTAGTGTTAGGGTTTGGGTTAGGGTTAAGGTTAGGGTTCGGGTTCGGGTTAGAGTTAGGGTTCGGGAACGGGTTAGGGTTAGGGTTAGGGTTAGGATTCGGGTAAGTGGTTATGGTTCGGGTTCGGGTTAGGGTTATTGTTAGGGTTCCGGTTAAGGTTAAGGTTAGGGTTCAGGTTAGGTTTAGGGTTAGTGTTAGGGTTCGGGTTAGGGTTAGGTTTAGTGTTCGGGTTAGGGTTCGGGTTAGGGTTAGGGTTAGGGTTAGGTTTCGGGTTAGGGTTAGGGTTAGGGTTCCGGTTAAGGTTAGGGTTAGGGTTCGGGTTAGGGTTAGGGTTAGGGTTCGGGTTAGGGTTAGGGTTAGGTTTCGGGTTAGGGTTCGGGTTAGGGTTAGGGTTAGGGTAAGGGTTAGTTTTCGGTTAGGGTTAGGGTTCGGGTTCGGGTTAGGTTTAGGGTTAGTGTTAGGGTTAGGGTTCGGATTAGGGTTAGGGGTAGGGTTCTGGTTAGGGTTCGGGTTCGGGTTAGGGGTAGGGATAGGGTTAGGGTTAGGGTTCCGGTTAGGGTTAGGATTAGGGTTAGGGTTAGGGGTTAAGGTTAGTGTTACCGTTCGGGTTAGGGTTAGGATTAGGGTGAGGGTTCGGGTTAGGGTTCGGGTTAGGGTTCGGGTTAGGGTTAGGATTCGGGTAAGGTGTTAGGGTTCGGGTTCGGGTTAGGATTAGGGTTAGGGTTCGGGTTAGGTTTAGGGTTAGGGTTAGGGTTCGGGTTAGGGTTAGGGTTAGGGTTAGGGTTAGGGTTCGGGTTAGGGTTCGGGTTAGGGTTAGGATTAGGGTTAAGGTTCGGGGCAGAGTGAGGGTTAGGGTTAGAGTTCGGTTTAGGGTTAGGGTTAGGGTTAATATTAGGGTTAGGTTTCGGGTTAGGGTTAGGGTTAAGGTTCGGGTTAGGATTAGGTTTAGGGTTAGGGTTAGGGTTCGCGTTAGGGTTCGGGTTAGGGGTCGGGTTAGGGTTAGGGTTAGGGTTCGGGTTCGGGGTTAGGGTTAGGGTTAGGGTTCGGGTTAGGGTTCGTTTAGGTTTAGGATTCGGGTAAGGGGTTATGGTTCGGGTTCGGGTTAGGGTTAGTGTTAGGGTTCCGGTTAAGGTTACTGTTAGGGTTCGGGTTAGGGTTAGTGTTAGGGTTAGGGTTCGGGTTCGGGTTAGGGTAAGGGGTTAGGGTTAGGGTTAGGGGTTAGGGTTCGGGTTAGGGTTAGGGTTAGGGTTAGGGTTCCGGTTAGGGTTAGGGTTCGGGTTAGGGTTAGGGTGAGGGTTAGGGTTAGGGTTCGGATTAGGGTTAGGGGTAGGGTTCGGGTTAGGGTTCGGGTACGGGTTAGGTTTAGGGTTAGGGTTAGGGTTAGGGTTCAGGTTAGGGTTAGGGTTAGGGTTAGGGTTAGGAGTAGGGTTAGGGTTACCGTTCGGGTTAGGGTTAGGCTTAGGGTTAGGGTTAGGGTTCGGGTTAGGGTTAGGTTTAGGGTTCAGGTTAGGGTTAGGTTTAGGGTTAGGGATAGGGTTAGGGTTCGGGTTAGGGTTAGGGTTAGGGTTAGGTTTCGGGTTCGGGGTTAGGGTTAGGGTTAGGGTTCGGGTTAGGGTTCGGGTTAGGGTTAGGATTCGGGTAAGGTGTTAGGGTTCGGGTTTGGGTTAGGATTAGGGTTAGGGTTCCGGTTAGGGTTAGGGTTAGGGTTAGGGTTCGGGTTAGGGTTAGGGTTAGGGTTAGTGTTAGGGTTCAAGTTAGGGTTAGGGTTAGGGTTCGGGTTAGGGTTCGAGTTAGGCTTAGGGTTAGGGTTAGGGTTAGGGTTCGGGTTAGGGTTAGGTTTCCGGTTAGGGTTAGGTTTAGTGTTCTGGTTAGGGTTAGGGTTTGGGTTCGGGTTAGGGTTAGGGTTACGGTTAAGGTTAGGGTTCGGGTTAGGGTTAGGGTTAGTGTTCGGGTTAGGGTTAGGGTTAGGGTTAGGGTTAGGGTTAGGGTTCGGGTTAGGGTTAGGGTTAGGGTTCGGGTTCGGGGTTAGGGTTAGGGTTAGGGTTCGGGTTAGGGTTCGGGTTAGGGTTAGGTTTCGGGTAAGGGGTTAGGGTTCGGGTTAGGGTTAGGGTTAGGGTTAGGGTTAGGGTTAGGGTTAGGGTTCGGGCTCGGGTTAGGGTTAGGGTTAGGGTTAGGGTTCGGATTAGGGTTAGGGTTAGGGTTACGGTTAGGGGTTAGGGTTAGGGTTACCGTTCGGTTTAGGGTTAGGGTTAGGGTTCGGGTTAGGGTTAGGTTTAGGGTTCGGGTTAGGGTTAGGGTTAGGATTAGGGTTAGGGTTCGGGTTTGGGTTAGGTTTCGGGCTAGGGTTAGGGTCGGGTTCGGGTTAGGGTTAGAGTTTGGGTTAGGTTTCGGGTTAGGGTTAGTGTTCGGGTTAGGGTTAGGGTTCGGTTTAGGGTTAGGGTTAGTGTTAGGGTTAGGGTTCGGGTTAGGGTTAGGGTTCGGGTTCGGGTTACGGTTAGGGTTAGGGTTAGGGTTCGGTTTCGGGTTAGTGTTAGGGTTAGGGTTAGGGTTAGGGTCAGGGCTCGGGTTAGGGTTCGGGTTCGGGTTAGGGTTAGGTTTAGGTTTAGGGTTACGGTTCGGGTTAGGGTTACGGTTAGCGTTAGGGTTTAGGGTTAGGGTTAGGGTTCGGGTTCGGTGTTAGGGTTAGGGTTAGGGTTCGGGTTAGGGTTCGGGTTAAGGTTAGGATTCGGGTAAGGGGTTATGGTTCGGGTTCGGGTTAGGGTTAGTGTTAGGGTTCCGGTTAAGGTTAGGGTTAGGGTTCGGGTTAGGGTTAGGGTTAGGGTTAGTGTTCGGGTTAGGGTTAGGGTTAGGGTTCGGGTTAGGGTTCGGGTTAGGGTTAGGGTTAGGGTTAGGGTTAGGGTTCCGGTTAGGGTTAGGGTTCGGGTTAGGGTTAGGGTTAGGGTTAGGTTTAGGGTTCGGATTAGGGTTAGGGGTAGGGTTTAGGGTTCGGGTTAGGGTTCAGGTTAGGTTTAGGGTTCGGGTTAGGTTAGGGTTATGGTTCGGGTTAGGGTTAGGGTTAGGGTTAGGGTTAGGGTTCGTGTTAGGGTTCAGGATAGGTGTCGGGTTAGGGTTAGGGTTAGGTTTCGGGTTAGGGTTAGGGTTAGGGTTCGGGTTAGGGTTAGGGTTCGGGTTAGGGTTATGGTTTGGGTTCGGGTTCGTGGTAGGGTTAGGGTTAGGGTTCAGGTTAGGGTTCGGGTTAGGGCTTGGCATAGGGTTAGGGTTAGGGTTCGGGTTAGGGTTCGGGTTAGGGTTCGGGTTAGGGATAGGGTTAGGTTTCGGGTTAGGGTTAGGTTTAGGGTTAGAATTAGAGTTAGGGTTAGGGTTCGGGTTCGGGTTAGGGTTAGGGTTAGGTTTAGGGTTCAGGTTAGGGTTCGGGTTAGGGTTCGGGTTAATGTTAGGTTTCAGGTTAGGGTTAGGGTTAGGGCTCGGGTTAGGGTTAGGGTTAGGGTTCGGGTTAGTGTTCGGGTTAGGGTTCGGGATAGGGTTAGGTTTAGGGTTCAGGTTAGGGTTCGGGTGTAGGGTTAGGGTTCGGGTTAGTGTTAGGGTTCGGGTTAGGGTTCGGGTTCGTGTTAGGGTTCGGGTTCGGTTTAGGGTTAGGGTTAGGGTTCGGATTAGGGTTCGGGTTCGGGTTAGGGTTCGGGTTGGGGTTGGGTTCGGGTTAGGTTTCGGTTTAGGGTTAGGTTTTGGGTTCGGGTTAGGGTTAGGGTTCGGGTTAGGGTTAGGGTTAGTGTTCGGGTTAGGGTTCGGGTTAGGGTTAGGGTTAGGGTTAGGGTTCGGGTTAGGGTTCGGTTTAGGGTTAGGGTTAGGGTTAGGGTTCGGGTTAGGGTTAGGGTTCGGGTTAGGGTTCGGGTTCGTGTTAGGGTTAGGGTTAGGGTTCGGGTTCGTGTTCGGGTTAGGGTTAGGGTTCTGGTTAGGGTTAGGGGTTAGGGTTTGGGTTAGGGTTAGTGTTAGTGTTCGGGTTAGGGTTAGTGTTAGGGTTAGGGTTAGGGTTAGGGTTAGGTTTAGGGTTAGGGTTCGGGTTCGGGTTAGGGTTCGGGTTCGGGTTAGGGTTAGGGTTCGGGTTAGGCTTCGGGTTAGGGTTAGGTTTAGGTTTAGGTTTAGGGTTCGGGTTAGGGTTAGGGTTCGGTTTAGGGTTGGGTTCGGCTTAGGTTTAGGGTTAGGGTTAGGTTTCGGGTTCGGGTAGGGTTAGGGTTCGGGTTAGGTTTAGGTTTAGGGTTAGGTTTAGGGTTAGGGTTCGGGTTAGGTTTAGGGTTCGGGTTAGGGTTGGGTTCGGGTTAGGTTTCGGGTTAGGGTTAGGTTTCGGGTTCGGGTTAGGGTTCGTGTTAGGGTTCGGGTTAGGGTTAGGGTTAGGGTTCGGGTTAGGGTTAGGGTTAGGGTTAGGGTTCGGGTTAGGATTAGGGGTCGGGTTAGGGTTAAGGTTAGGGTTCGGGTTCGGGTTAGGGTTAGGGATGGGGTTCGGGTTAGGGTTCGGGTTAGTGTTCTGGTTAGGGTTAGGGTTCGGGTTAGGGTTAGGGTTAGGATTAGGGTTCGGGTTAGGTTTGGGGTTAGGGTTAGGTTTAGGGTTCGGATTAGGGTTTGGGTTAGGGTTAGGGTTAGGTTTCGGGTTAGAGTTAGGGTTAGGGTTCCAGTTAGGGTTCGGGTTAGGGTTAGTGTTAGGATTCGGGTTAGGGTTCGGTTTAGGGTTCGGGTTAGGTTTCGGGTTAGGGTTTGGGTTCGGGTTCGTGTGAGTGTTCGGGTTAGCGTTAGGGTTCGGGTTAGGGTTAGGGTTAGGTTTCGGGTTAGGGTTCAGGTTCGGGTTAGCGTTCGGGTTCGGGTTAGGGTTAGGGTTACGGTTCGGGTCAGGGTTAGGGTTAGGGTTAGGTTTAGGGTTCGGGTTAGGGTTCGGGTTAGGGTTAGGTTTAGGGTTAGGGTTAGGTTTAGGGTTAGGGTTAGGGTTAGGGTTAGGGTTAGGGTTAGGGTTAGGGTTCGGATTAGGGTTAGGGTTAGGGTTAGGGTTAGGGTTCGGGTTAGGGTTCGGGTTAGTGTTAGGGTTCGGGTTAGTGTTCGGGTTAGGGTTAGGGTTCGGGTTATGGTTAGGGTTAGGGTTAGGGTTAGGTTTCGGGTTAGCGTTCGGTTTAGGGTTCGGTTTATGGTTAGGGTTAGGTTTCGGGTTAGGGTTAGGTTTAGGGTTAGAGTTAGAGTTAGGGTTAGGGTTCGGGTTAGGGTTAGGGTTAGGGTTAGGGTTAGGTTTCAGGTTAGGGTTAGGGTTAGGGTTCGGGTTAGGGTTAGGGTTCAGGTTAGAGTTAGGGTTAGTGCTCGGGATAGGGTTAGGGTTAGGGTTCAGTTTAGGGTTCGGGTTAGGGCTCGGGTTAGGGTTAGGGTTAGGGTTCGGGTTAGGGTTCGGGTTAGGGTTCGGGTTAGGGTTAGGTTTAGGGTTCGGGTTAGGGTTCGGGTGTAGGGTTAGTGTTCGGGTTAGGGTTAGTGTTAGGGTTCGGGTTAGGGTTCGGGTTCGTGTTAGGGTTCGGGTTCGGTTTAGGGTTAGGGTTAGGTTTCGGATTAGGGTTCGGGTTCGGGTTCGGGTTAGGGTTCGGGTTAGGGTTAGGGTTCGGGTTAGGGTTCGGGTTAGGGTTCGGGTTAGGGTTCGGGTTAGGGATAGGGTTAGGTTTCGGGTTAGGGTTAGGTTTAGGGTTAGAATTAGAGTTAGGGTTAGGGTTCGGGTTCGGGTTAGGGTTAGGGTTAGGTTTAGGGTTCAGGTTAGGGTTCGGGTTAGGGTTCGGGTTAATGTTAGGTTTCAGGTTAGGGTTAGGGTTAGGGCTCGGGTTAGGGTTAGGGTTAGGGTTCGGGTTAGTGTTCGGGTTAGGGTTCGGGATAGGGTTAGGTTTAGGGTTCAGGTTAGGGTTCGGGTGTAGGGTTAGGGTTCGGGTTAGTGTTAGGGTTCGGGTTAGGGTTCGGGTTCGTGTTAGGGTTCGGGTTCGGTTTAGGGTTAGGGTTAGGGTTCGGATTAGGGTTCGGGTTCGGGTTAGGGTTCGGGTTGGGGTTGGGTTCGGGTTAGGTTTCGGTTTAGGGTTAGGTTTTGGGTTCGGGTTAGGGTTAGGGTTCGGGTTAGGGTTAGGGTTAGTGTTCGGGTTAGGGTTCGGGTTAGGGTTAGGGTTAGGGTTAGGGTTCGGGTTAGGGTTCGGTTTAGGGTTAGGGTTAGGGTTAGGGTTCGGGTTAGGGTTAGGGTTCGGGTTAGGGTTCGGGTTCGTGTTAGGGTTAGGGTTAGGGTTCGGGTTCGTGTTCGGGTTAGGGTTAGGGTTCTGGTTAGGGTTAGGGGTTAGGGTTTGGGTTAGGGTTAGTGTTAGTGTTCGGGTTAGGGTTAGTGTTAGGGTTAGGGTTAGGGTTAGGGTTAGGTTTAGGGTTAGGGTTCGGGTTCGGGTTAGGGTTCGGGTTCGGGTTAGGGTTAGGGTTCGGGTTAGGCTTCGGGTTAGGGTTAGGTTTAGGTTTAGGGTTCGGGTTAGGGTTAGGGTTCGGTTTAGGGTTGGGTTCGGCTTAGGTTTAGGGTTAGGGTTAGGTTTCGGGTTCGGGTAGGGTTAGGGTTCGGGTTAGGTTTAGGTTTAGGGTTAGGTTTAGGGTTAGGGTTCGGGTTAGGTTTAGGGTTCGGGTTAGGGTTGGGTTCGGGTTAGGTTTCGGGTTAGGGTTAGGTTTCGGGTTCGGGTTAGGGTTCGTGTTAGGGTTCGGGTTAGGGTTAGGGTTAGGGTTCGGGTTAGGGTTAGGGTTAGGGTTAGGGTTCGGGTTAGGATTAGGGGTCGGGTTAGGGTTAAGTTTAGGGTTCGGGTTCGGGTTAGGGTTAGGGATGGGGTTCGGGTTAGGGTTCGGGTTAGTGTTCTGGTTAGGGTTAGGGTTCGGGTTAGGGTTAGGGTTAGGATTAGGGTTCGGGTTAGGTTTGGGGTTAGGGTTAGGTTTAGGGTTCGGATTAGGGTTTGGGTTAGGGTTAGGGTTAGGTTTCGGGTTAGAGTTAGGGTTAGGGTTCCAGTTAGGGTTCGGGTTAGGGTTAGTGTTAGGATTCGGGTTAGGGTTCGGTTTAGGGTTCGGGTTAGGTTTCGGGTTAGGGTTTGGGTTCGGGTTCGTGTGAGTGTTCGGGTTAGCGTTAGGGTTCGGGTTAGGGTTAGGGTTAGGTTTCGGGTTAGGGTTCAGGTTCGGGTTAGCGTTCGGGTTCGGGTTAGGGTTAGGGTTACGGTTCGGGTCAGGGTTAGGGTTAGGGTTAGGTTTAGGGTTCGGGTTAGGGTTCGGGTTAGGGTTAGGTTTAGGGTTAGGGTTAGGTTTAGGGTTAGGGTTAGGGTTAGGGTTAGGGTTAGGGTTAGGGTTAGGGTTCGGATTAGGGTTAGGGTTAGGGTTAGGGTTAGGGTTCGGGTTAGGGTTCGGGTTAGTGTTAGGGTTCGGGTTAGTGTTCGGGTTAGGGTTAGGGTTCGGGTTATGGTTAGGGTTAGGGTTAGGGTTAGGTTTCGGGTTAGCGTTCGGTTTAGGGTTCGGTTTATGGTTAGGGTTAGGTTTCGGGTTAGGGTTAGGTTTAGGGTTAGAGTTAGAGTTAGGGTTAGGGTTCGGGTTAGGGTTAGGGTTAGGGTTAGGGTTAGGTTTCAGGTTAGGGTTAGGGTTAGGGTTCGGGTTAGGGTTAGGGTTCAGGTTAGATTTAGGGTTAGTGCTCGGGATAGGGTTAGGGTTAGGGTTCAGGTTAGGGTTCGGGTTAGGGCTCGGGTTAGGGTTAGGGTTAGGGTTCGGGTTAGGGTTCGGGTTAGGGTTCGGGTTAGGGTTAGGTTTAGGGTTCGGGTTAGGGTTCGGGTGTAGGGTTAGTGTTCGGGTTAGGGTTAGTGTTAGGGTTCGGGTTAGGGTTCGGGTTCGTGTTAGGGTTCGGGTTCGGTTTAGGGTTAGGGTTAGGTTTCGGATTAGGGTTCGGGTTCGGGTTCGGGTTAGGGTTCGGGTTAGGGTTAGGGTTCGGGTTAGGGTTCGGGTTAGGGTTAGGGTTAGTGTTAGGGTTAGGGTTAGGGTTAGGTTAAGGGTTAGGGTTCGGGTTAGGGTTAGGGTTAGGGTTAGGGTTAGGGTTAGGTTTAGGGTTAGGGTTAGGGTTAGGGTTAGTGTTAGGGTTAGGGTTCGGGTTAGGGTTCGGGTTAGGGTTAGGATTAGGTTTAGGGTTAGGGTTAGGGTTAGGTTTAGGGTTCGGGTTCGGGTTAGGGTTAGGGTTCGGGTTAGGGTTGGGTTGGGGTTAGGATTCGGGTTAGGGTTAGGTTTCGGGTTCGGGTTAGGGTTAGGGTTCAGGTTAGGTTTAGGGTTAGGGTTAGGTTTCGGGTTAGGGTTAGGGTTCGGGTTAGGGTTAGGGTTAGGTTTCGGGTTAGGGTTAGGGTTAGGGTTAGGGTTCGTGTTAGGGTTCGGGTTAGGGGTCGGGTTAGGGTTAGGGTTAGGGTTAGGGTTAGGGTTAGGGTTAGGGTTAGGGTTCGGTTAGGATTAGGGTTCGGGTTAGGGTTAGGGTTAGGTTCGGGTTCGGGTTAGGGTTAGGGTTGGGGTTCGGGTGAGGGTTCAGGTTAGCGTTCGGGTTAGGGTTAGGGTTAGGGTGAGGTTTCGGGTTCGGGGTTAGGGTTAGGGTTAGGGTTCGGGTTAGGGTTCGGGTTAGGGTTAGGATTAGGGTAAGGGGTTAGGGTTCGGGTTCGGGTTAGAGTTAGGGTTAGGGTTCCGGGTAGGGTTAGGGTTAGGGTTCGGGTTAGGGTTAGGGTTAGGTTTAGGGTTCGGGTTAGGGTTCGGGTTAGGGTTAGGGTTAGGATTGGGGTTAGGGTTAGGGTTAGGGTTCGAGTTACGGTTAGGGTTAGGGTTAGGGTTAGGGTTCGGGTTAGAGTTAGGATTTAAGGTTAGGGTTAGGGTTAGGGTTCGGGTTAGGGTTAGGGTTCGGGTTCGGGTTCGGGTTAGGGTTAGTGTTCTGGTTCGAGTTAGGTTTAGGGTTCGGGTTCGGGTTAGGGTTCGGGTTCCGGTTAGGGTTAGGGGTTAGGGTTTGTGTTAGGGTTAGTGTTAGTGTTCGGGTTAGGGTTAGGGTTAGGGTTAGGTTTCGGGTTAGGGTTAGGTTTAGGGTTAGGTTTAGGGTTCGGGTTAGGGTTCGGGTTAGGGTTCGGGTTAGGGTTCGGGTTAGGGTTAGGGTTAGGGTTCGGTTTAGGGTTCGGGTTAGGGTTCGGGTTAGGGTTCGGGTTAGGGTTCGGGTTAGGTTTAGGGTTCGGGTTTGTGTTAGGGTTAGGGTTAGGGTTCGGGTTAGGATTAGGGTTCCGGTTAGGGTTAGGGTTAGGTTTCGGGTTCGGGTTAGGGTTATGGTTGCGGTTCGGGTGAGGGTTCGGGTTAGCGTTCGGGGTAGGGTTAGAGTTAGGGTGAGGGTTCGGGTTCGGGGTTAGGGTTAGGGTTAAGGTTCGGGTTAGGGTTCGGGTTAGGTTTAGGATTAGGTTAAGGGGTTAGGGTTCGGATTCGGGTTAGGGTTAGGGTTAGGGTTCCGTGTAGGGTTAGGGTTAGGGTTCGGGTTAGGGTTAGGGTTAGGGTTAGGGTTAGGGTTCGGGTTAGGGATCGGGTTAGGGTTAGGGTTAGGGTTCGTGTTATGGTTTGGGTTAGGGTTAGGGTTAGGGTTCGGGTTGGGTTCGGGTTAGGGTTAGGGTTCGGGTTAGGGTTAGTGTTAGATTTCGGGTTAGGTTTCGGGTTCGTTTTAGGGTTCGGGTTCGGTTTAGGGTTAGGGTTAGGGTTCGGATTAGGGTTAGGGTTAGGGTTAGGGTTAGGGTTGTGGTTCGGGTTAGGGTTAGGTTTAGGGTTAGGGTTCGGCTTAGGGTTCGGGTTAGGGTTAGGGTTAGTGTTAAGGTTCGGGTTAGGGTTAGGGTTCGGGTTAGGGTTAGGGTTCGGGTTAGGGTTCGGGTTAGGGTTAGGGTTAGAATTCGCGTTAGGGTTAGGGTTACGGTTAGGGTTAGGGTTCGGGTTAGGGTGAGGTTTAAGGTTAGGGTTAGGGTTCGGGTTAGGGTTATGGTTAGGGTTCGGGTTAGGGTTCGGGTTAGGGTTAGGGTTAGGGTTCGGTTTAGGTTTCGGGTTAGGGTTCGGGTTAGGGTTCGGTTTAGGGTTCGGGTTAGGGTTAGGGTTCGGGTTCGGGTTAGGGTTAGGGTTCGGGTTCGGGTTAGGGTTTGTTTTCGGTTGAAGGTTCGGGTTCGTGTTAGGGTTAGGGTTAGGGTTAGTGTTAGGGTTCGGGGTAGGGTTCGGGTTAGGGTTAGGGTTAGTGTTAGGGTTAGGGTTTGGGTTAAGTTTAGGTTTAGGGTTCGGGTTAGGGTTAGGGTTAGGGTTAGGGTTAGGGTTCGGTTAAGGGTTAGGGTTAGTGTTCGAGTTAGGGTTAGGGTTAGGGTTCGGGTTAGGGTTAGGGTTAGTGTTCGGGTTAGGGTTAGGGTTAGGGTTCGGTTTAGGGTTCGGGTTCGGGTTAGGGTTCGGGTTCGGGTTAGGGTTAGAGTTAGGGTTCGGGTTAGGGTTAGGGTTAGGGTTAGGGTTAGGGTTCAAGTTAGGGTTCGGGTTAGGGTTCGGGTTAGGGTTAGGTTTAGGGTTCGGGTTAGGGTTTGGGTTAGGGTAGGGTTAGGGTTCGGGTTAGGATTAGGTTTCGGGTTAGGGTTTGGGTTCGGGTTCGGGTTAGGGTTAGGTTTGGGGTTCGGGTTAGGGTTCGGGTTAGCGTTCGGGTTAGCGTTAGGGTTAGGGTTAGGGTTCGGGTTCGGGGTTAGGGTTAGTGTTAGGGTTCGGGTTAGGGTTCGGGTTAGGGTTAGAATTAGGGTAAAGGGTTAGGGTTCGGGTTCGGGTTAGGGTTAGGGTTAGGGTTCCCGGTAGGGTTAGGTTTAGGGTTCGGTTTAGGATTAGGGTTAGGGTTAGGTTTCGGGTTAGGGTTCAGGTTAGTGTTAGGGTTAGGGTTCGGCTAGGGTTAGGGTTAGGGTTCGAGTTAGGTTTAGTGTTAGGGTTAGGGTTAGGATTTAGGATTAGGGTTAGGGTTAGGGTTAGGGTTCGGGTTAGGGTTAGGGTTAGGGTTAGGGTTAGGGGTTAGTGTTAGGGTTACCGTTCGTGTTAGGTTTAGGGTTAGGGTTAGGGTTAGGGTTCGGGTTAGGGTTAGGTTTAGGGTTCGGGTTAGGGTTAGTATTAGGGTTAGGGTTAGGGTTAGGGTTCGGGTTAGGGTTAGGGTTAGGGTTAGGGTTCGGGTTCGGGGTTAGGGTTAGGGTTAGGGTTCGGGTAAGGGTTCGGGTTAGGGTTAGGTTTCGGGTAAGGAGTTAGGGTTCGGGTTAGGGTTAGGGTTAGGGTTAGGGTTAGGGTTCGGGTTTGGGTTAGGGTTAGGTTTAGGGTTTGGTTTAGGGTTAGGGTTAGGGTTAGGGTTAGGGTTAGGTTTCGGGTTAGGGTTAGGGTTCAGGTTAGGGGTCGGGTTAGGGTTAGGGTTCGGGTTAGGGTTAGGGTTAGGGTTAGGGTTCAAGTTAGGTTTAGGGTTCGGGTTAGTGTTAGGGTTAGGGTTCGGGTTCGGGTTAGGGTTAGGGTTCGGGTTCGGGTTAGGGTTAGGGTTCGGGTTAGGGTTCGGGTTAGGGTTAGGTTTAGGGTTAGGGTTCGGGTTCGGGGTTTGGGTTATGGTTAGGGATCGGGTTAGGGTTCGGGTTAGGGTTAGGATTCGGGTAAGGGGTTAGGGTTCGGGTTCGGGTTAGGGTTAGGTTTAGGGTTCCGGTTAAGGTTAGGGTTAGGGTTCTGTTTAGGGTTAGGGTTAGGTTTAGGGTTAGGGTTCGTGTTAGGGTTAGGGTTAGTGTTCGGGTTAGGGTTCGGTTTAGGGTTAGGGTTAGGGTTAGGGTTAGGGTTAGGGTTCGGATTAGGGTTAGGGGTAGGGTTCGGGTTAGGGTTCGGTTACGGGATAGGGTTAGGGTTAGGGTTCGGATTAGGTTTAGGGGTAGGGTTCGGGTTAGGGTTCGGTTTCGGGTTAGGTTTAGGGTTAGGGATAGGGTTAGGGTTCGGGTTAGGGTTAGGGTTAGGGTTAGGGTTCGGGTTGGGGTTAGGGTTAGAGTTAGGGTTCGGGTTAGGGTTCGGGTTAGGGATAGGATTCGGGTAAGTTGTTAGGGTTCGGGTTAGGATTAGGGTTGGGGTTCTGGTTAGGGTTAGGTTTAGGGTTAGGGTTCGGGTTAGGGTTAGGGTTAGGGTTAGTGTTAGGGTTCAAGTTAGGGTTAGGGTTAGGGTTCGGGTTAGGGTTCGTGTTAGGCTTAGGGTTAGGGTTAGGGTTAGTGTTCGGGTTAGGGTTAGGTTTCCGGTTAGGGTTAGGTTTAGTGTTCTGGTTAGGGTTAGGGTTAGGGTTCGGGTTAGGGATAGGGTTACGGTTAAGGTTAGGGTTCGGGTTAGGGTTAGGGTTAGTGTTCGGGTTAGGGTTAGGGTTAGGGTTATGGTTACGGTTAGGTTTCGGGTAAGGGTTAGGGTTAGGGTTAGGGTTCGGGTTAGGGTTAGGGTTAGGGTTCGGGTTAGGGTTCGTGTTAGGATTAGGGTTAGGGTTAGGGGTTAGGTTTAGGGTTACCATTCGGGTTAGGGTTAGGGTTAGGGTTAGGGTTAGGGTTCGGGTTAGGGTTAGGGTTAGGGTTCGGGTTAGGGTGAGGGTTAAGGTTAGGGTTAGGGTTCGGGTTAGGGTTAGGGTTAGGCTTAGGGTTCGGGTTAGTGTTAGGGTTAGGGTTCAGGTTAGGGTTCGGGTTAGGGTTAGGGTTAGGGTTAGGGTTAGGGTTCGGGTTAGGGTTAGGGTTAGGGTTAGGGTTCGTGTTAGGTTTAGGTTTAGGGTTCAGGTTAGGGTTCGGGTTAGGGTTAGGGTTAGGGTTAGGTTTCGGGTTACGGTAAGGGTTAATGTTAGGGTTCGGGTTAGGGTTAGGTTTAGGGTTAGGGTTAGGGTTAGGGTTAAGGTTCGGGGTAGGGTTAGGGTTAAGGTTCGGGTTAGCGTTAGGGTTAGGGTTAGGGTTCGGTTTCGGGTTAGGGTTAGGGTTAGAGTTCGGGTTAGGCTTAGGGTTCGGGTTAGGGTTCGGGTTAGGGTTAGGATTTGGGTTAGGGTTAGGGTTCGGGTTAGGGTTAGGATTCCGGTTAGGGTTAGGGTTAGGGTCCGGGTTCGGGTTAGGGTTAGGGTTCGGGTTAGTGTTAGGGTTCGGGGTAGGGGGTCGGGTTAGGGTTAGGGTTAGGGTTCGGGTTAGGGTTAGGGTTAGGGTTAGGGATCGGGTTAGTGTTAGGGTTTGGGTTAGGGTTAGGGTTAGGGTTCGGGTTCGGGTTAGGGTTAGGGTTCGGGATCGGGTTAGGGTTAGGGTTAGGGTTAGGATTCGGGTAAGTGGTTATGGTTCGGGTTCGGGTTAGGGTTATTGTTAGGGTTCCGGTTAAGGTTAGGGTTAGGGTTCAGGTTAGGGTTAGGGTTAGTGTTAGGGTTCGGGTTAGGGTTAGTGTTAGTGTTCGGGTTAGGGTTCGGGTTAGGGTTAGGGTTAGGGTTAGGGTTAGGTTTAGGGTTCGTGTTCGGGTTAGGGTTAGGGTTAGGGTTAGGGTTAGGTTTAGTGTTAGGGGTTAGGGTTAGGGTTAGGGTTCGGGTTAGGATTAGGGTTACGGTTAGGGTTAGGGTTCGGGTAAGGGTTAGGGTTCAGGTTAGTGTTAGGGTTAGGGTTCGGGTTAGGGTTAGGGTTAGGGTTATGGTTAGGGTTAGGGTTCGGGTTAGGGTTAGGGTTAGGGTTCCGGTTAAGGTTAGGGTTAGGGTTCGGGTTAGGGTTAGGGTTAGGGTACGGGTTAGGGTTCGGGTTAGGGTTAGGGTTAGGGTTCGGGTTCGGGGTTAGGGTTAGGGTTAGGGTTCGGGTTAGGGTTCGGTTTAGGTTTAGGATTCGGGTAAGGGGTTATGGTTCGGGTTCGGGTTAGGGTTAGTGTTAGGGTTCCGGTTAAGGTTACGGTTAGGGTTCGGGTTAGGGTTAGGGTTAGGGTTAGGGTTCGGGTTAGGGTTAGGGTTAGGGTTCGGGTTAGGTTTCGGGTTAGGGTTAGGGTTAGGGTTAGGGTTAGGGTCCGGTTAGGGTTAGGGTTCGGGTTAGGGTTAGGGTTAGGGTTAGGGATAGGGTTCGGATTAGGGTTAGGGGTAGGGTTCGGGTTAGGGTTCGGGTACGGGTTAGGTTTAGGGTTAGGGTTAGGGTTAGGGTTCGGGTTAGGGTTAGGGTTAGGGTTAGGAGTAGGGTTAGGGTTACCGTTCGGGTTAGGGTTAGGGTTAGGGTTAGGGTTAGGGTTCGGGTTAGGGTTAGGTTTAGGGTTCGGGTTAGGGTTAGGTTTAGGGTTAGGGATAGGGTTAGGGTTCGGGTTAGGGTTAGGGTTAGGGTTAGGGTTCGGGTTCGGGGTTAGGGTTAGGGTTAGGGTTCGGGTTAGGGTTCGGGTTAGGGTTAGGATTCGGGTAAGGTGTTAGGGTTCGGGTTCGGGTTAGGATTAGGTTTAGGGTTCCGGTTAGGTTTAGGGTTAGGGTTAGGGTTCGGGTTAGGGTTAGGGTTAGGGTTAGTGTTAGGGTTCAAGTTAGGGTTAGGGTTAGGGTTCGGGTTAGGGTTCGGGTTAGGGTTAGGTTTCCGGTTAGGGTTAGGTTTAGTGTTCTGGTTAGGGTTAGGGTTAGGGTTCGGGTTAGGGTTAGGGTTACGGTTAAGGTTAGGGTTCGGGTTAGGGTTAGGGTTAGTGTTCGGGTTAGGTTTAGGGTTAGGGTTATGGTTACGGTTAGGTTTCGGGTTAGGGTTAGGGTTAGGGTTAGGGTTCGGGTTAGGGTTAGGGTTAGGGTTCGGGTTAGGGTTCGTGTTAGGGTTAGGGTTAGGGTTAGGGTTCGGGTTAGGGTTCGGGTTAGGGTTAGGGTTCGGGTTAGGGTTAGGGTTAGGGTTAGGGTTCTGGTTAGGGTTAGGGTTCGGGTTAGTGTTAGGGTTAGGGTTAGGGTTAGGGTTCGGATTAGGGTTAGGGGTAGGGTTCGGGTTAGGGTTCGGGTTCGAGTTAGGGTTAGGGTTAGGGTTAGGGTTAGGGTTCGGGTTCGGGTTCGGGTTAGGGTTAGGGTTAGGGTTAGGGGTTAGGGTTAGGGTTACCATTCGGGTTAGGGTTAGGGTTAGGGTTAGGGTTAGGGTTCGGGTTAGAGTTAGGGTTAGGGTTCGGGTTAGGGTGAGGGTTAAGGTTAGGGTTAGGGTTCGGGTTAGGGTTAGGGTTAGGCTTAGGGTTCGGGTTAGGGTTAGGGTTAGGGTTCAGGTTAGGGTTCGGGTTCGGGTGAGGGTTAGGGTTAGGGTTCGGGTTAGGGTTAGGGTTAGGGTTAGGGTTCGTGTTAGGTTTAGGTTTAGGGTTCAGGTTAGGGTTCGGGTTAGGGTTAGGGTTAGGGTTAGGTTTCGGGTTACGGTAAGGGTTAATGTTAGGGTTCGGGTTAGGGTTAGGTTTAGGGTTAGGGTTAGGGTTAGGGTTAAGTTTCGGGGTAGGGTTAGGGTTAAGGTTCGGGTTAGCGTTAGGGTTAGGGTTAGGGTTAGGGTTCGGTTTCGGGTTAGGGTTAGGGTTAGGGTTAGGGTAAGGGTTAGTTTTCGGGTTAGGGTTAGGGTTAGGGTTAGGGTTAGGTTTCGTGTTAGGGTTAGGGTTAGGATTTGGTTTAGGGTTAGGGTTCGGGTTAGGGTTAGGATTCCGGTTAGGGTTAGGGTTAGGGTTCGGGTTCGGGTTAGGGTTAGGGTTCGGGTTAGTGTTAGGGGTCGGGTTAGGGTTAGGGTTAGGGTTCGGGTTAGGGTTAGGGTTAGGGTTCGGGTTAGTGTTAGGGTTTGGGTTAGGGTTAAGGTTAGGGTTCGGGTTCGGGTTAGAGTTAGGGTTCGGGAACGGGTTAGGGTTAGGGTTAGGGTTAGGATTCGGGTAAGTGGTTATGGTTCGGGTTCGGGTTAGGGTTATTGTTAGGGTTCCGGTTAAGGTTAAGGTTAGGGTTCAGGTTAGGTTTAGGGTTAGTGTTAGGGTTCGGGTTAGGGTTAAGGTTAGTGTTCGGGTTAGGGTTCGGGTTAGGGTTAGGGTTAGGGTTAGGTTTCGGGTTAGGGTTAGGGTTAGGGTTCCGGTTAAGGTTAGGGTTAGGGTTCGGGTTAGGGTTAGGGTTAGGGTTCGGGTTAGGGTTAGGGTTTGGTTTCGGGTTAGGGTTCGGGTTAGGGTTAGGGTTAGGGTAAGGGTTAGTTTTCGGTTAGGGTTAGGGTTCGGGTTCGGGTTAGGTTTAGGGTTAGTGTTAGGGTTAGGGTTCGGATTAGGGTTAGGGGTAGGGTTCTGGTTAGGGTTCGGGTTCGGGTTAGGGTTAGGGATAGGGTTAGGGTTAGGGTTCCGGTTAGGGTTAGGATTAGGGTTAGGGTTAGGGGTTAAGGTTAGTGTTACCGTTCGGGTTAGGGTTAGGATTAGGGTTAGGGTTCGGGTTAGGGTTAGGGTTAGGGTTCGGTTTAGGGTTAGGGTTAGGGTTCGGGTTCGGGTTAGGGTTAGGGTTCGGGTTCGGGTTAGGGTTAGGGTTCGGGTTAGGGTTCGGGTTAGGGTTAGGTTTAGGGTTAGGGTTCGGGTTCGGGGTTTGGGTTATGGTTAGGGATCGGGTTAGGGTTCGGGTTAGGGTTAGGATTCGGGTAAGGGGTTAGGGTTCGGGTTCGGGTTAGGGTTAGGTTTAGGGTTCCGGTTAAGGTTAGGGTTAGGGTTCTGTTTAGGGTTAGGGTTAGGTTTAGGGTTAGGGTTCGTGTTAGGGTTAGGGTTAGTGTTCGGGTTAGGGTTCGGTTTAGGGTTAGGGTTAGGGTTAGGGTTAGGGTTAGGGTTCGGATTAGGGTTAGGGGTAGGGTTCGGGTTAGGGTTCGGTTACGGGATAGGGTTAGGGTTAGGGTTCGGATTAGGTTTAGGGGTAGGGTTCGGGTTAGGGTTCGGTTTCGGGTTAGGTTTAGGGTTAGGGATAGGGTTAGGGTTCGGGTTAGGGTTAGGGTTAGGGTTAGGGTTCGGGTTGGGGTTAGGGTTAGAGTTAGGGTTCGGGTTAGGGTTCGGGTTAGGGATAGGATTCGGGTAAGTTGTTAGGGTTCGGGTTAGGATTAGGGTTGGGGTTCTGGTTAGGGTTAGGTTTAGGGTTAGGGTTCGGGTTAGGGTTAGGGTTAGGGTTAGTGTTAGGGTTCAAGTTAGGGTTAGGGTTAGGGTTCGGGTTAGGGTTCGTGTTAGGCTTAGGGTTAGGGTTAGGGTTAGTGTTCGGGTTAGGGTTAGGTTTCCGGTTAGGGTTAGGTTTAGTGTTCTGGTTAGGGTTAGGGTTAGGGTTCGGGTTAGGGATAGGGTTACGGTTAAGGTTAGGGTTCGGGTTAGGGTTAGGGTTAGTGTTCGGGTTAGGGTTAGGGTTAGGGTTATGGTTACGGTTAGGTTTCGGGTAAGGGTTAGGGTTAGGGTTAGGGTTCGGGTTAGGGTTAGGGTTAGGGTTCGGGTTAGGGTTCGTGTTAGGATTAGGGTTAGGGTTAGGGGTTAGGTTTAGGGTTACCATTCGGGTTAGGGTTAGGGTTAGGGTTAGGGTTAGGGTTCGGGTTAGGGTTAGGGTTAGGGTTCGGGTTAGGGTGAGGGTTAAGGTTAGGGTTAGGGTTCGGGTTAGGGTTAGGGTTAGGCTTAGGGTTCGGGTTAGTGTTAGGGTTAGGGTTCAGGTTAGGGTTCGGGTTAGGGTTAGGGTTAGGGTTAGGGTTAGGGTTCGGGTTAGGGTTAGGGTTAGGGTTAGGGTTCGTGTTAGGTTTAGGTTTAGGGTTCAGGTTAGGGTTCGGGTTAGGGTTAGGGTTAGGGTTAGGTTTCGGGTTACGGTAAGGGTTAATGTTAGGGTTCGGGTTAGGGTTAGGTTTAGGGTTAGGTTTAGGGTTAGGGTTAAGGTTCGGGGTAGGGTTAGGGTTAAGGTTCGGGTTAGCGTTAGGGTTAGGGTTAGGGTTCGGTTTCGGGTTAGGGTTAGGGTTAGAGTTCGGGTTAGGCTTAGGGTTCGGGTTAGGGTTCGGGTTAGGGTTAGGATTTGGGTTAGGGTTAGGGTTCGGGTTAGGGTTAGGATTCCGGTTAGGGTTAGGGTTAGGGTCCGGGTTCGGGTTAGGGTTAGGGTTCGGGGTAGTGTTAGGGTTCGGGGTAGGGGGTCGGGTTAGGGTTAGGGTTAGGGTTCGGGTTAGGGTTAGGGTTAGGGTTAGGGATCGGGTTAGTGTTAGGGTTTGGGTTAGGGTTAGGGTTAGGGTTCGGGTTCGGGTTAGGGTTAGGGTTCGGGATCGGGTTAGGGTTAGGGTTAGGGTTAGGATTCGGGTAAGTGGTTATGGTTCGGGTTCGGGTTAGGGTTATTGTTAGGGTTCCGGTTAAGGTTAGGGTTAGGGTTCAGGTTAGGGTTAGGGTTAGTGTTAGGGTTCGGGTTAGGGTTAGTGTTAGTGTTCGGGTTAGGGTTCGGGTTAGGGTTAGGGTTAGGGTTAGGGTTAGGGTTAGGGTTCGTGTTCGGGTTAGGGTTAGGGTTAGGGTTAGGGTTAGGTTTAGTGTTAGGGGTTAGGGTTAGGGTTAGGGTTCGGGTTAGGATTAGGGTTACGGTTAGGGTTAGGGTTCGGGTAAGGGTTAGGGTTCAGGTTAGTGTTAGGGTTAGGGTTCGGGTTAGGGTTAGGGTTAGGGTTATGGTTAGGGTTAGGGTTCGGGTTAGGGTTAGGGTTAGGGTTCCGGTTAAGGTTAGGGTTAGGGTTCGGGTTAGGGTTAGGGTTAGGGTACGGGTTAGGGTTCGGGTTAGGGTTAGGGTTAGGGTTCGGGTTCGGGGTTAGGGTTAGGGTTAGGGTTCGGGTTAGGGTTCGGTTTAGGTTTAGGATTCGGGTAAGGGGTTATGGTTCGGGTTCGGGTTAGGGTTAGTGTTAGGGTTCCGGTTAAGGTTACGGTTAGGGTTCGGGTTAGGGTTAGGGTTAGGGTTAGGGTTCGGGTTAGGGTTAGGGTTAGGGTTCGGGTTAGGTTTCGGGTTAGGGTTAGGGTTAGGGTTAGGGTTAGGGTCCGGTTAGGGTTAGGGTTCGGGTTAGGGTTAGGGTTAGGGTTAGGGATAGGGTTCGGATTAGGGTTAGGGGTAGGGTTCGGGTTAGGGTTCGGGTACGGGTTAGGTTTAGGGTTAGGGTTAGGGTTAGGGTTCGGGTTAGGGTTAGGGTTAGGGTTAGGAGTAGGGTTAGGGTTACCGTTCGGGTTAGGGTTAGGGTTAGGGTTAGGGTTAGGGTTCGGGTTAGGGTTAGGTTTAGGGTTCGGGTTAGGGTTAGGTTTAGGGTTAGGGATAGGGTTAGGGTTCGGGTTAGGGTTAGGGTTAGGGTTAGGGTTCGGGTTCAGGGTTAGGGTTAGGGTTAGGGTTCGGGTTAGGGTTCGGGTTAGGGTTAGGATTCGGGTAAGGTGTTAGGGTTCGGGTTCGGGTTAGGATTAGGTTTAGGGTTCCGGTTAGGTTTAGGGTTAGGGTTAGGGTTCGGGTTAGGGTTAGGGTTAGGGTTAGTGTTAGGGTTCAAGTTAGGGTTAGGGTTAGGGTTCGGGTTAGGGTTCGTGTTAGGCTTAGGGTTAGGGTTAGGGTTAGGGTTCGGGTTAGGGTTAGGTTTCCGGTTAGGGTTAGGTTTAGTGTTCTGGTTAGGGTTAGGGTTAGGGTTCGGGTTAGGGTTAGGGTTACGGTTAAGGTTAGGGTTCGGGTTAGGGTTAGGGTTAGTGTTCGGGTTAGGTTTAGGGTTAGGGTTATGGTTACGGTTAGGTTTCGGGTTAGGGTTAGGGTTAGGGTTAGGGTTCGGGTTAGGGTTAGGGTTAGGGTTCGGGTTAGGGTTCGTGTTAGGGTTAGGGTTAGGGTTAGGGTTCGGGTTAGGGTTCGGGTTAGGGTTAGGGTTCGGGTTAGGGTTAGGGTTAGGGTTAGGGTTCTGGTTAGGGTTAGGGTTCGGGTTAGTGTTAGGGTTAGGGTTAGGGTTAGGGTTCGGATTAGGGTTAGGGGTAGGGTTCGGGTTAGGGTTCGGGTTCGAGTTAGGGTTAGGGTTAGGGTTAGGGTTAGGGTTCGGGTTCGGGTTCGGGTTAGGGTTAGGGTTAGGGTTAGGGGTTAGGGTTAGGGTTACCATTCGGGTTAGGGTTAGGGTTAGGGTTAGGGTTAGGGTTCGGGTTAGAGTTAGGGTTAGGGTTCGGGTTAGGGTGAGGGTTAAGGTTAGGGTTAGGGTTCGGGTTAGGGTTAGGGTTAGGCTTAGGGTTCGGGTTAGGGTTAGGGTTAGGGTTCAGGTTAGGGTTCGGGTTCGGGTGAGGGTTAGGTTTAGGGTTCGGGTTAGGGTTAGGGTTAGGGTTAGGGTTCGTGTTAGGTTTAGGTTTAGGGTTCAGGTTAGGGTTCGGGTTAGGGTTAGGGTTAGGGTTAGGTTTCGGGTTACGGTAAGGGTTAATGTTAGGGTTCGGGTTAGGGTTAGGTTTAGGGTTAGGGTTAGGGTTAGGGTTAAGTTTCGGGGTAGGGTTAGGGTTAAGGTTCGGGTTAGCGTTAGGGTTAGGGTTAGGGTTAGGGTTCGGTTTCGGGTTAGGGTTAGGGTTAGGGTTAGGGTAAGGGTTAGTTTTCGGGTTAGGGTTAGGGTTAGGGTTAGGGTTAGGTTTCGTGTTAGGGTTAGGGTTAGGATTTGGTTTAGGGTTAGGGTTCGGGTTAGGGTTAGGATTCCGGTTAGGGTTAGGGTTAGGGTTCGGGTTCGGGTTAGGGTTAGGGTTCGGGTTAGTGTTAGGAGTCGGGTTAGGGTTAGGGTTAGGGTTCGGGTTAGGGTTAGGGTTAGGGTTCGGGTTAGTGTTAGGGTTTGGGTTAGGGTTAAGGTTAGGGTTCGGGTTCGGGTTAGAGTTAGGGTTCGGGAACGGGTTAGGGTTAGGGTTAGGGTTAGGATTCGGGTAAGTGGTTATGGTTCGGGTTCGGGTTAGGGTTATTGTTAGGGTTCCGGTTAAGGTTAAGGTTAGGGTTCAGGTTAGGTTTAGGGTTAGTGTTAGGGTTCGGGTTAGGGTTAGGGTTAGTGTTCGGGTTAGGGTTCGGGTTAGGGTTAGGGTTAGGGTTAGGTTTCGGGTTAGGGTTAGGGTTAGGGTTCCGGTTAAGGTTAGGGTTAGGGTTCGGGTTAGGGTTAGGGTTAGGGTTCGGGTTAGGGTTAGGGTTTGGTTTCGGGTTAGGGTTCGGGTTAGGGTTAGGGTTAGGGTAAGGGTTAGTTTTCGGTTAGGGTTAGGGTTCGGGTTCGGGTTAGGTTTAGGGTTAGTGTTAGGGTTAGGGTTCGGATTAGGGTTAGGGGTAGGGTTCTGGTTAGGGTTCGGGTTCGGGTTAGGGTTAGGGATAGGGTTAGGGTTAGGGTTCCGGTTAGGGTTAGGATTAGGGTTAGGGTTAGGGGTTAAGGTTAGTGTTACCGTTCGGGTTAGGGTTAGGATTAGGGTTAGGGTTCGGGTTAGGGTTAGGGTTAGGGTTCGGTTTAGGGTTAGGGTTAGGGTTCGGGTTCGGGTTAGGGTGAGGGTTCGGGTTCGGGTTAGGGTTAGGGTTCAGGTTAGGGTTCGGGTTAGGGTTAGGTTTAGGGTTAGGGTTCGGGTTAGGTTTAGGGTTAGGGTTAGGGTTCGGGTTAGGGTTAGGGTTAGGGTTAGGGTTAGGGTTCGGGTTAGGGTTCGGGTTAGGGTTAGGATTAGGGTTAAGGTTCGGGGCAGAGTGAGGGTTAGGGTTAGGGTTCGGTTTAGGGTTAGGGTTAGGGTTAATGTTAGGGTTAGGTTTCGGGTTAGGGTTAGGGTTAAGTTTCGGGTTAGGATTAGGTTTAGGGTTAGGGTTAGGGTTCGCGTTAGGGTTCGGGTTAGGGGTCGGGTTAGGGTTAGGGTTAGGGTTCGGGTTCGGGGTTAGGGTTAGGGTTAGGGTTCGGGTTAGTGTTCGGTTTAGGTTTAGGATTCGGGTAAGGGGTTATGGTTCGGGTTCGGGTTAGGGTTAGTGTTAGGGTTCCGGTTAAGGTTACGGTTAGGGTTCGGGTTAGGGTTAGGGTTAGGGTTAGGGTTCGGGTTAGGGTTAGGGTTAGGGTTAGGGTTCAGGTTAGGTTTCAGGTTAGGGTTAGGGTTAGGGTTAGGGTTAGGGTTCCGGTTAGGGTTAGGGTTCGGGTTAGGGTTAGGGTGAGGGTTAGGGTTAGGGTTCGGATTAGGGTTAGGGGTAGGGTTCGAGTTAGGGTTCGGGTACGGGTTAGGTTTAGGGTTAGGGTTAGGGTTAGGGTTCGGGTTAGGGTTAGGGTTAGGGTTAGGGTTAGGAGTAGGGTTAGGGTTACCGTTCGGGTTAAGGTTAGGCTTAGGGTTAGGGTTAGGGTTCGGGTTAGGGTTAGGTTTAGGGTTCAGGTTAGGGTTAGGTTTAGGGTTAGGGATAGGGTTAGGGTTCGGGTTAGGGTTAGGGTTAGGGTTAGGTTTCGGGTTCGGGGTTAGGGTTAGGGTTAGGGTTCGGGTTAGGGTTCGGGTTAGGGTTAGGATTCGGGTAAGGTGTTAGGGTTCGGGTTTGGGTTAGGATTAGGGTTAGGGTTCCGGTTAGGGTTAGGGTTAGGGTTAGGGTTCGGGTTAGGGTTAGGGTTAGGGTTAGTGTTAGGGTTCAAGTTAGGGTTAGGGTTAGGTTTCGGGTTAGGTTTCGTGTTAGGCTTAGGGTTAGGGTTAGGGTTAGGGTTCGGGTTAGGGTTAGGTTTCCGGTTAGGGTTAGGTTTAGTGTTCTGGTTAGGGTTAGGGTTTGGGTTCGGGTTAGGGTTAGGGTTACGGTTAAGGTTAGGGTTCGGGTTAGGGTTAGGGTTAGGGTTAGGGTTAGTGTTCGGGTTAGGGTTCGGTTTAGGGTTAGGGTTAGGGTTAGGGTTAGGGTTCGGATTAGGGTTAGGGGTAGGGTTCGGGTTAGGGTTCGGTTTCGGGTTAGGGTTAGGGTTAGGGTTAGGTTTAGGGTTCGGGTTAGGGTTAGGTTTAGGTTTAGGGTTAGGGGTTAGGGTTAGGGTTACCTTTCGGGTTAGGGTTAGGGTTAGGGTTAGGGTTAGGGTTAGTGTTAGGTTTAGGGTTAGGGTTCGGGTTCGGGTTAGAGTTAGCGGTTAGTGTTCAGGTTAGGGTTAGGGTTCGGGTTCGGGTTAGGGTTAGGGTTAGGTTTAGGGTTCGGATTAGGGTTAGGGTTAGGGTTAGGGTTAGGGGTTAGGGTTAGGGTTAGGGTTCAGGTTAGGGTTAGGGTTAGGGTTCGGGTTAGGGTTAGGGTTAGGGTTCGGGTTAGGGTTAGGGTTAGGGTTAGGGTTAGGGTTAGGGTTAGGGTTCGGGTTAGGGTTAGGTTTCGGGTTAGGGTTAGGGTCGGGTTCGGGTTAGGGTTAGAGTTTGGGTTAGGTTTCGGGTTAGGGTTAGTGTTCGGGTTAGGGTTGGGTTCGGGTTAGGGTTAGGGTTAGTGTTAGGGTTAGGGTTCGGGTAGGGTTAGGGTTCGGGTTCGGGTTACGGTTAGGGTTAGGGTTAGGGTTCGGTTTCGGGTTAGTGTTAGGGTTAGGGTTAGGGTTAGGCTCAGGGCTCGGGTTAGGGTTCGGGTTCGGGTTAGGGTTAGGTTTAGGTTTAGGGTTACGGTTCGGGTTAGGGTTACGGTTAGCGTTAGGGGTTAGGGTTAGGGTAGGGTTCGGGTTAGGTTTAGGGTTAGGGTTATGGTTAGGGTTAGGGTTCGGGTTACGTTTAGGGTTAGGGTTAGGTTTCGGGTTAGGGTTAGGGTTAGGGTTAGGGTTAGGTTTAGGGTTCGGATTAGGGTTATTGTTAGGGTTCCAGTTAAGGTTAGGGTTAGGGTTCAGGTTAGGGTTAGGGTTAGGGTTAGGGTTCGGGTTAGGGTTAGGGTTAGGGTTCGGGTTAGGGTTCATGTTAGCGTTAGGGTTAGGGTTCGGGTTAGGGTTAGGGTTAGGGTTAGGGTTAGGGTTAGGGTTCCGGTTAAGGTTAGGGTTAGGGTTCGGGTTAGGGTTAGGGTTAGGGTTCGGGTTAGGGTTAGGGTTAGGTTTCGAATTAGGGTTCGGGTTAGGGTTAGGGTTAGGGTAAGGGTTACTTTTCGGGTTAGGGTTAGGGTTAGGGTTCGGGTTAGGGTTAGGTTTCGGTTTAGGGTTAGGGTTAGGGTTAATGTTAGGGTTAGGTTTCGGGTTAGGGTTAGGGTTAAGGTTCGGGTTAGGATTAGGGTTAGGGTTAGGGTTAGGGTTCGCGTTAGGGTTCGGTTTAGGGGTCGGGTTAGGGTTAGGGTTAGGGTTCGGGTTAGGGTTAGGGTTAGGGTTAGGGTTCGGGTTAGTGTTAGGGTTAGGGTTAGGGTTAGGGTTCGGGTTCGGGTTAGGGTTAGGGTTCGGGATCGGGTTAGGGTTAGGGTTAGGGTTAGGATTTGGGTAACTGGTTATGGTTCGGGTTCGGGTTAGGGTTATTGTTAGGGTTCCGGTTAAGGTTAGGGTTAGGGTTCAGGTTAGGGTTAGGGTTAGGGTTAGGGTTCGGGTTAGGGTTAGGGTTAGGGTTAGGGTTCGGGTTAGGGTTCGGGTTAGGGTTAGGGTTAGGGTTAGGGTTAGGTTTCGGGTTAGGGTTAGGGTTCCGGTTAAGGTTAAGGTTAGGGTTAGGGTTCGGGTTAGGGTTAGGGTTAGGGTTCGGGTTAGGGTTAGGGTTAGTTTTCGGGTTAGGGTTCGGGTTAGGGTTAGGGTTAGGGTAAGGGTTAGTTTTCGGGTTAGGGTTAGGGTTCGGGTTCGGGTTAGGGTTAGGGTTATGGTTAGGGTTAGGGTTAGGGTTCAGATTAGGGTTAGGGGTAGGTTTCTGGTTAGGGTTCGGGTTCGGGTTAGGGTTAGGGATAGGGTTAGGGTTAGGGTTCGGGTTAGGGTTAGGATTAGGGTTAGGGTTAGGGGTTAAGGTTAGTGTTAACGTTCGGGTTAGGGTTAGGATTAGGGTTAGGGTTCGGTTTAGGGTTAGGGTTAGGGTTCGGGTTCGGGTTAGGGTTAGGGTTAGGGTTAGGGTTAGGGTTCGGGTTAGGGTTAGGTTTAGGGTTAGGGTTCGGGTGAGGGTTAGGGTTAGGGTTCAGGTTAGGGTTCGGGTTAGGGTTAGGTTAGGGTTAGGGTTCGGTTTAGGGTTAGGGTTAGGTTTAGGGTTAGTGTTCGGGTTAGGGTTAGGTTTAGGGTTAGGGTTAGGGTTAGGGTTAAGGTTCGGGTTAGGGTTAGGGTTAAGGTTCGGGTTAGGGTTAGAGTTTGGGTTAGGTTTCGGGTTAGGGTTAGGGTTCGCGTTAGAGTTAGGGTTCGGGTTAGGGTTAGGGTTAGTGTTAGGATTAGGGTTCGGGTTAGGGTTAGGGTTCGGGTTTGGGTTACGGTTAGGGTTAGGGTTAGGGTTCGGTTTCGGGTTAGGGTTCGGGATAGGGTTAGGGTTCGCGTTAGGGTTAGGGTTCGGGTTCGGGTTAGGGTTAGGATTCGGGTTCGGTTTAGGGTTAGGGTTAGGGTTAGGGTTCGGATTAGGGTTAGGGGTACGGTACGGGTTAATGTTCGTGTTCGGGTTAGTGTTAGGGTTAGGGTAGGGTTAGGGTTCGGGTTACGGTTAGGGTTAGGGTTAGGGTTAGGGTTAGTGTTAGGGTTAGGGGTTAGTGTTCGGGTTAGGGTTAGGGTTCGGGTTAGGGTTAGGGTTAGGGTTAGGGTTAGGGTTCGGTTTCGGGTTAGGGTTAGTGTTAGGATTAAGGTTAGTGTTAGGGTTCGGATTAGTGTTAGGTGTAGGGTCGGGTTAGGGTTCGGATTCGGGTTAGGGTTAGGGTTAGGGTTAGGGTTAGTGTTAGGGGTTAGGGTTAGGGTTAGGGTTCGGGTTAGGATTAGGGTTACGGTTAGGGTTAGGGTTCGGGTAAGGGTTAGGGTTCGGGTTAGTGTTAGGGTTAGGGTTCGGGTTAGGGTTAGGGTTAGGGTTATGGTTAGGGTTAGGGTTCGGGTTAGGGTTAGGGTTAGGGTTAGGGTTCGGGTTAGGGTTAGGGTTATGGTTCGGGTTAGGGTTCGGGTTAGGGTTAGGATTAGGGTTAAGGTTCGGGGCAGAGTGAGGGTTAGGGTTAGGGTTCGGTTTAGGGTTAGGGTTAGGGTTAATGTTAGGGTTAGGTTTCGGGTTAGGGTTAGGGTTAAGGTTCGGGTTAGGATTAGGGTTAGGGTTAGGGTTAGGGTTCGCGTTAGGGTTCGGGTTAGGGGTCGGGTTAGGGTTAGGGTTAGGGTTCGGGTTCGGGGTTAGGTTTAGGTTTAGGGTTCGGGTTAGGGTTCGGTTTAGGTTTAGGATTCGGGTAAGGGGTTATGGTTCGGGTTCGGGTTAGGGTTAGTGTTAGGGTTCCGGTTAAGGTTACGGTTAGGGTTCGGGTTAGGGTTAGGGTTAGGGTTCGGGTTAGGGTTAGGGTTAGGGTTAGGGTTAGGGTTCGGGTTAGGGTTAGGTTTCGGGTTAGGGTTAGGGTCGGGTTCGGGTTAGGGTTAGAGTTTGGGTTAGGTTTCGGGTTAGGGTTAGTGTTCGGGTTAGGGTTGGGTTCGGGTTAGGGTTAGGGTTAGTGTTAGGGTTAGGGTTCGGGTAGGGTTAGGGTTCGGGTTCGGGTTACGGTTAGGGTTAGGGTTAGGGTTCGGTTTCGGGTTAGTGTTAGGGTTAGGGTTAGGGTTAGGCTCAGGGCTCGGGTTAGGGTTCGGGTTCGGGTTAGGGTTAGGTTTAGGTTTAGGGTTACGGTTCGGGTTAGGGTTACGGTTAGCGTTAGGGGTTAGGGTTAGGGTAGGGTTCGGGTTAGGTTTAGGGTTAGGGTTATGGTTAGGGTTAGGGTTCGGGTTAGGGTTAGGGTTATGGTTAGGTTTAGGGTTCGGGTTAGGGTTCGGGTTCGGGTTAGGGTTAGGGGTTAGTGTTCATGTTAGGGTTAGGGTTAGGGATCGGGTTAGGGTTCGGGTTAGGGTTAGGGTTAGTGTTCGGGTTAGGGTTAGGGTTAGGGTTCAGGTTCGGGTTAGGGTTAGGGTTCGGGTTAGGTTTAGGGTTAGGGTTCGGGTTAGGGTTATGGTTCGGGTTAGGGTTAGGGTTAGGGTTAGGGTTCGGGTTAGGGTTAGGGTTAGTGTTCGGGTTAGGGTTCGGTTTAGGGTTAGGGTTAGGGTTAGGGTTAGGGTTAGGGTTCGGATTAGGTTTAGGTGTAGGGTTCGGGTTAGGGTTCGGTTTCGGGTTAGGGTTAGGGTTAGGTTTCGGATTAGGGTTAGCGGTAGGGTTCGGGTTAGGGTTCGGTTTCGGGTTAGGTTTAGGGTTAGGGATAGGGTTAGGGTTCGGGTTAGGGTTAGGGTTAGGGTTAGGGTTCGGGTTCGGGGTTAGGGTTAGGGTTAGGGTTCGGGTTAGGGTTCGGGTTAGGGTTAGGATTCGGGTAAGGTGTTAGGGTTCGGTTTCGGGTTAGTATTAGGGTTAGGGTTCCGGTTAGGGTTAGGGTTAGGTTTAGGGTTCGGGTTAGGGTTAGGGTTAGGGTTAGGTTTCGGATTAGGGTTAGCGGTAGGGTTCGGGTTAGGGTTCGGTTTCGGGTTAGGTTTAGGGTTAGGGATAGGGTTAGGGTTCGGGTTAGGGTTAGGGTTAGGGTTAGGGTTCGGGTTCGGGGTTAGGGTTAGGGTTAGGGTTCGGGTTAGGGTTCGGGTTAGGGTTAGGATTCGGGTAAGGTGTTAGGGTTCGGTTTCGGGTTAGTATTAGGGTTAGGGTTCCGGTTAGGGTTAGGGTTAGGTTTAGGGTTCGGGTTAGGGTTAGGGTTAGGGTTAGTGTTAGGGTTCAAGTTAGGGTTAGGGTAGGGTTCGGGTTAGGGTTCGTGTTAGGGTTATGGTTACGGTTAGGTTTCGGGTAAGGGTTAGGGTTAGTGTTCGGGTTAGGGTTAGCGTTAGGGTTATGGTTACGGTTAGGTTTCGGGTAAGGGTTAGGTTTAGGGTTAGGGTTCGGGTTAGGGTTAGGGTTAGGGTTCGGGTTAGGGTTCGTGTTAGGGTTAGGGTTAGGGTTAGGGGTTAGGGTTAGGGTTACCATTCGGGTTAGGGTTAGGGTTAGGGTTAGGGTTCGGGTTAGGGTTAGGGTTAGGGTTCGGGTTAGGGTGAGGGTTAAGGTTAGGGTTAGGGTTCGGTTTGGGTTAGGGTTAGGCTTAGGGTTCGGGTTAGGGTTAGGGTTAGGGTTCAGGTTAGGGTTCGGGTTAGGGTTAGGGTTAGGGTTAGGGTTCGGGTTAGGGTTAGGGTTAGGGTTAGGGTTCGTGTTAGGTTTAGGTTTAGGGTTCAGGTTAGGGTTCGGGTTAGGGTTAGGGTTAGGGTTAGGTTTCGGCTTACGGTAAGGGTTAATGTTAGGGTTCGGGTTAGGGTTAGGTTTAGGGTTAGGGTTAGGGTTAGGGTTAAGGTTCGGGGTAGGGTTAGGGTTAAGGTTCGGGTTAGCGTTAGGGTTAGGGTTAGGGTTAGGGTTCGGTTTCGGGTTAGGGTTAGGGTTAGAGTTCGGGTTAGGCTTAGGGTTCGGGTTAGGGTTCGGGTTAGGGTTAGGATTTGGGTTAGGGTTAGGGTTCGGGTTAGGGTTAGGATTCCGGTTAGGGTTAGGGTTAGGGTTCGGGTTCGGGTTAGGGTTAGGGTTCGGGTTAGTGTTAGGGTTCGGGTTAGGGGTCGGGTTAGGTTTAGGGTTAAGGTTCGGGTTAGGGTTAGGGTTAGGGTTAGGGTTCGGGTTAGTGTTAGGGTTTGGGTTAGGGTTAGGGTTAGGGTTCGGGTTCGGTTTAGGGTTAGGGTTCGGGATCGGGTTAGGGTTAGGGTTAGGGTTAGGATTCGGGTAAGTGGTTATGGTTCGGGTTCGGGTTAGGGTTATTGTTAGGGTTCCGGTTAAGGTTAGGGTTAGGGTTCAGGTTAGGGTTAGGGTTAGTGTTAGTGTTCGGGTTAGGGTTAGGGTTAGGGTTCGGGTTAGGGTTCGGGTTAGGGTTAGGGTTAGGTTTAGGTTTCGGGTTAGGGTTAGGGATTGGGTTCCGGTTAAGGTTAGGGTTAGGGTTCGGGTTAGGTTTAGGGTTAGGGTTCGGGTTAGGTTTAGGGTTAGGTTTCGGGTTAGGGTTCGGGTTAGGGTTAGGGTTAGGTTAAGGGTTAGTTTTCGGGTTAGGGTTAGGGTTCGGTTTCGGGTTAGGGTTAGGGTTAGGGTTAGGGTTAGTGTTAGGGGTTAGGGTTAGGGTTCGGGTTAGGATTAGGGTTACGGTTAGGTTTAGGGTTCGGGTAAGGTTTAGGGTTCGGGTTAGTGTTAGTGTTAGGGTTCGGGTTAGGGTTAGGGTTAGGGTTATGGTTAGGGTTAGGGTTCGGGTTAGGATTAGGGTAAGGGTTAGGGTTCGGGTTAGGGTTAGGGTTAGGGTTCGGGTTAGGGTTCGGGTTAGGGTTAGGATTAGGGTTAAGGTTCGGGGCAGAGTGAGGGTTAGGGTTAGGGTTCGGTTTAGGGTTAGGGTTAGGGTTAATGTTAGGGTTAGTTTTCGGGTTAGGGTTAGGGTTAAGGTTCGGGTTAGGATTAGGGTTAGGGTTAGGGTTAGGGTTCGCGTTAGGGTTCGGGTTAGGGGTCGGGTTAGGGTTAGGGTTAGGGTTCGGGTTCGGGGTTAGGGTTAGGTTTAGGGTTCGGGTTAGGGTTCGGTTTAGGTTTAGGATTCGGGTAAGGGGTTATGGTTCGGGTTCGGGTTAGGTTTAGTGTTAGGGTTCCGGTTAAGGTTACGGTTAGTGTTCGGGTTAGGGTTAGGGTTAGGGTTAGGGTTCGGGTTAGGGTTAGGGTTAGGGTTAGGGTTCGGGTTAGGTTTCGGGTTAGGGTTAGGGTTAGGGTTAGGGTTAGGGTTCCGGTTAGGGTTAGGGTTCGGTTTAGGGTTAGGGTTAGGGTTAGGGTTAGGGTTCGGATTAGGGTTAGGGGTAGGGTTCGGGTTAGGGTTCGGGTACGGGTTAGGTTTAGGGTTAGGGTTAGGGTTAGGGTTCGGGTTAGGGTTAGGGTTAGGGTTAGGAGTAGGGTTAGGGTTACCGTTCGGGTTAGGTTTAGGGTTAGGTTTAGGGTTAGGGTTCGGGTTAGGGTTAGGTTTAGGGTTCGGGTTAGGGTTAGGTTTAGGGTTAAGGATAGGGTTAGGGTTCGGGTTAGGGTTAGGGTTAGGGTTAGGGTTCGGGTTCGGGGTTAGGGTTAGGGTTAGGGTTCGGGTTAGGGTTCGGGTTAGGGTTAGGATTCGGGTAAGGTGTTAGGGTTCGGGTTCGGGTTAGGATTAGGGTTAGGGTTCCGGTTAGGGTTAGGGTTAGGTTTCGGGTTAGGGTTCGGGTTAGGGTTAGGGTTAGGGTTCGGGTTAGGGTTTGTGTTAGGGTTAGGGTTAGGGTTAGGGGTTAGGGTTAGGGTTACCATTCGGGTTAGGGTTAGGGTTAGGGTTAGGGTTAGGGTTCGGGTTAGGGTTAGGGTTCGGGTTAGGGTGAGGGTTAAGGTTAGGGTTAGGGTTCGGGTTAGGGTTAGGGTTAGGGTTAGGTTTCGGGTTACGGTAAGGGTTAATGTTAGGGTTCGGGTTAGGGTTAGGTTTAGGGTTAGGGTTAGGGTTAGGGTTCAAGTTAGGGTTAGGGTTAGGGTTCGGGTTAGGGTTCGTGTTAGGGTTATGGTTACGGTTAGGTTTCGGGTAAGGGTTAGGGTTAGTGTTCGGGTTAGGGTTAGGGTTAGGGTTAGGGTTATGGTTACGGTTAGGTTTCGGGTAAGGGTTAGGTTTAGGGTTAGGGTTCGGGTTAGGGTTAGGGTTAGGGTTCGGGTTAGGGTTCGTGTTAGGGTTAGGGTTAGGGTTAGGGTTTAGGGTTAGGGTTACCATTCGGGTTAGGGTTCGGGTTAGGGTTAGGGTTAGGGTTCAGGTTAGGGTTCGGGTTAGGTTTAGGGTTAGGGTTAGGGTTCGGGTTAGGGTTAGGGTTAGGGTTAGGGTTCGTGTTAGGTTTAGGTTTAGGGTTCAGGTTAGGGTTCGGGTTAGGGTTAGGGTTAGGGTTAGGTTTCGGCTTACGGTAAGGGTTAATGTTAGGGTTCGGGTTAGGGTTAGGTTTAGGGTTAGGGTTAGGGTTAGGGTTAAGGTTCGGGGTAGGGTTAGGGTTAAGGTTCGGGTTAGCGTTAGGGTTAGGGTTAGGGTTAGGGTTCGGTTTCGGGTTAGGGTTAGGGTTAGAGTTCGGGTTAGGCTTAGGGTTCGGGTTAGGGTTCGGGTTAGGGTTAGGATTTGGGTTAGGGTTAGGGTTCGGGTTAGGGTTAGGATTCCGGTTAGGGTTAGGGTTAGGGTTCGGGTTCGGGTTAGGGTTAGGGTTCGGGTTAGTGTTAGGGTTCGGGTTAGGGGTCGGGTTAGGTTTAGGGTTAAGGTTCGGGTTAGGGTTAGGGTTAGGGTTAGGGTTCGGGTTAGTGTTAGGGTTTGGGTTAGGGTTAGGGTTAGGGTTCGGGTTCGGTTTAGGGTTAGGTTTCGGGATCGGGTTAGGGTTAGGGTTAGGGTTAGGATTCGGGTAAGTGGTTATGGTTCGGGTTCGGGTTAGGGTTATTGTTAGGGTTCCGGTTAAGGTTAGGGTTAGGGTTCAGGTTAGGGTTAGGGTTAGTGTTAGTGTTCTGGTTAGGGTTAGGGTTAGGGTTCGGGTTAGGGTTCGGGTTAGGGTTAGGGTTAGGTTTAGGTTTCGGGTTAGGGTTAGGGATAGGGTTCCGTTTAAGGTTAGGGTTAGGGTTCGGGTTAGGTTTAGGGTTAGGGTTCGGGTTAGGTTTAGGGTTAGGTTTCGGGTTAGGGTTCGGGTTAGGGTTAGGGTTAGGTTAAGGGTTAGTTTTCGGGTTAGGGTTAGGGTTCGGGTTCGGGTTAGGGTTAGGGTTAGGGTTAGGGTTAGTGTTAGGGGTTAGGGTTAGGGTTCGGGTTAGGATTAGGGTTACGGTTAGGTTTAGGGTTCGGGTAAGGTTTAGGGTTCGGGTTAGTGTTAGTGTTAGGGTTCGGGTTAGGGTTAGGGTTAGGGTTATGGTTAGGGTTAGGGTTCGGGTTAGGGTTAGGGTAAGGGTTAGGGTTCGGGTTAGGGTTAGTGTTAGGGTTCGGGTTAAGGTTCGGGTTAGGGTTAGGATTAGGGTTAAGGTTCGGGGCAGAGTGAGGGTTAGGATTAGGGTTCGGTTTAGGGTTAGGGTTAGGGTTAATGTTAGGGTTAGGTTTCGGGTTAGGGTTAGGGTTAAGGTTCGGGTTAGGATTAGGGTTAGGGTTAGGGTTAGGGTTCGCGTTAGGGTTCGGGTTAGGGGTCGGGTTAGGGTTAGGGTTAGGGTTCGGGTTCGGGGTTAGGGTTAGGGTTAGGGTTCGGGTTAGGGTTCGGTTTAGGTTTAGGATTCGGGTAAGGGGTTATGGTTCGGGTTCGGGTTAGGTTTAGTGTTAGGGTTCCGGTTAAGGTTACGGTTAGTGTTCGGGTTAGGGTTAGGGTTAGGGTTAGGGTTCGGGTTAGGGTTAGGGTTAGGGTTAGGGTTCGGGTTAGGTTTCGGGTTAGGGTTAGGGTTAGGGTTAGGGTTAGGGTTAGGGTTCCGGTTAGGGTTAGGGTTCGGTTTAGGGTTAGGGTTAGGGTTAGGGTTAGGGTTCGGATTAGGGTTAGGGGTAGGGTTCGGGTTAGGGTTCGGGTACGGGTTAGGTTTAGGGTTAGGGTTAGGGTTAGGGTTAGGGTTCGGGTTAGGGTTAGGGTTAGGGTTAGGAGTAGGGTTAGGGTTACCGTTCGGGTTAGGTTTAGGGTTAGGTTTAGGGTTAGGGTTCGGGTTAGGGTTAGGTTTAGGGTTCGGGTTAGGGTTAGGTTTAGGGTTAAGGATAGGGTTAGGGTTCGGGTTAGGGTTAGGGTTAGGGTTAGGGTTCGGGTTCGGGGTTAGGGTTAGGGTTAGGGTTCGGGTTAGGGTTCGGGTTAGGGTTAGGATTCGGGTAAGGTGTTAGGGTTCGGGTTCGGGTTAGGATTAGGGTTAGGGTTCCGGTTAGGGTTAGGGTTAGGTTTCGGGTTAGGGTTCGGGTTAGGGTTAGGGTTAGGGTTCGGGTTAGGGTTCGTGTTAGGGTTAGGGTTAGGGTTAGGGGTTAGGGTTAGGGTTACCATTCGGGTTAGGGTTAGGGTTAGGGTTAGGGTTAGGGTTCGCGTTAGGGTTAGGGTTAGGGTTCGGGTTAGGGTGAGGGTTAAGGTTAGGGTTAGGGTTCGGGTTAGGGTTAGTGTTAGGCTTAGGGTTCGGGTTAGGGTTAGGGTTAGGGTTAGGTTTCGGGTTACGGTAAGGGTTAATGTTAGGGTTCGGGTTAGGGTTAGGTTTAGGGTTAGGGTTAGGGTTAGGGTTCAAGTTAGGGTTAGGGTTAGGGTTCGCGTTAGGGTTCGTGTTAGGGTTATGGTTACGGTTAGGTTTCGGGTAAGGGTTAGGGTTAGTGTTCGGGTTAGGGTTAGGGTTAGGGTTATGGTTACGGTTAGTTTTCGGGTAAGGGTTAGGTTTAGGGTTAGGGTTCGGGTTAGGGTTAGGGTTAGGGTTCGGGTTAGGGTTCGTGTTAGGGTTAGGGTTAGGGTTAGGGTTTAGGGTTAGGGTTACCATTCGGGTTAGGGTTAGGGTTAGGGTTAGGGTTAGGGTTCGGGTTAGGGTTAGGGTTAGGGTTCGGGTTAGGGTGAGGGTTAAGGTTAGGGTTAGGGTTCGGGTTAGGGTTAGGGTTAGACTTAGGGTTCGGGTTAGGGTTAGGGTTAGGGTTCAGGTTAGGGTTCGGGTTAGGGTTAGGGTTAGGGTTAGGGTTCGGGTTAGGGTTAGGGTTAGGGTTAGGGTTCGTGTTAGGTTTAGGTTTAGGGTTCAGGTTAGGGTTCGGGTTAGGGTTAGGGTTAGGGTTAGGGTTAGGTTTCGGGTTACGGTAAGGGTTAATGTTAGGGTTCGGGTTAGGATTAGGTTTAGGGTTAGGGTTAGGGTTAGGGTTAAGGTTCGGGGTAGGGTTAGGGTTAAGGTTCGGGTTAGCGTTAGGGTTAGGGTTAGGGTTAGGGTTCGGTTTCGGGTTAGGGTTAGGGTTACAGTTCGGGTTAGGCTTAGGGTTCGGGTTAGGGTTCGGGTTAGGGTTAGGATTTGGGTTAGGGTTAGGGTTCGGGTTAGGGTTAGGATTCCGGTTAGGGTTAGGGTTAGGGTTCGGGTTCGGGTTAGGGTTAGGGTTCGGGTTAGTGTTAGGGTTCGGGTTAGGGGTCGGGTTAGGGTTAGGGTTAAGGTTCGGGTTAGGGTTAGGGTTAGGGTTAGGGTTCGGGTTAGTGTTAGGGTTTGGGTTAGGGTTAGGGTTAGGGTTCGGGTTCGGGTTAGGGTTAGGGTTCGGGATCGGGTTACGGTTAGGGTTAGGGTTAGGATTCGGGTAAGTGGTTATGGTTCGGGTTCAGGTTAGGGTTATTGTTAGGGTTCCGGTTAAGGTTAGGGTTAGGGTTCAGGTTAGGGTTAGGGTTAGTGTTAGTGTTCGGGTTAGGGTTAGGGTTAGGGTTCGGGTTAGGGTTCGGGTTAGGGTTAGGGTTAGGTTTAGGTTTCGGGTTAGGGTTAGGGATAGGGTTCCGGTTAAGGTTAGGGTTAGGGTTCGGGTTAGGGTTAGGGTTAGGGTTCGGGTTAGGTTTAGGGTTAGGTTTCGGGTTAGGGTTCGGGTTAGGGTTAGGGTTAGGTTAAGGGTTAGTTTTCGGGTTAGGGTTAGGGTTCGGGTTCGGGTTAGGGTTAGGGTTAGGGTTAGGGTTAGTGTTAGGGGTTAGGGTTAGGGTTCGGGTTAGGATTAGGGTTACGGTTAGGGTTAGGGTTCGGGTAAGGGTTAGGGTTCGGGTTAGTGTTAGTGTTAGGGTTCGGGTTAGGGTTAGGGTTAGGGTTATGGTTAGGGTTAGGGTTCGGGTTAGGGTTAGGGTAAGGGTTAGGGTTCGGGTTAGGGTTAGGGTTAGGGTTCGGGTTAGGGTTCGGGTTAGGGTTAGGATTAGGGTTAAGGTTCGGGGCAGAGTGAGGGTTAGGGTTAGGGTTCGGTTTAGGGTTAGGGTTAGGGTTAATGTTAGGGTTAGGTTTCGGGTTAGGGTTAGGGTTAAGGTTCGGGTTAGGATTAGGGTTAGGGTTAGGGTTAGGGTTCGCGTTAGGGTTCGGGTTAGGGGTCGGGTTAGGGTTAGGGTTAGGGTTCGGGTTCGGGGTTAGGGTTAGGGTTAGGGTTCGGGTTAGGGTTCGGTTTAGGTTTAGGATTCGGGTAAGGGGTTATGGTTCGGGTTCGGGTTAGGGTTAGTGTTAGGGTTCCGGTTAAGGTTACGGTTAGTGTTCGGGTTAGGGTTAGGGTTAGGGTTAGGGTTCGGGTTAGGGTTAGGGTTAGGGTTAGGGTTCGGGTTAGGTTTCGGGTTAGGGTTAGGGTTAGGGTTAGGGTTAGGGTTAGGGTTCCGGTTAGGGTTAGGGTTCGGTTTAGGGTTAGGGTTAGGGTTAGGGTTAGGGTTCGGATTAGGGTTAGGGGTAGGGTTCGGGTTAGGGTTCGGGTACGGGTTAGGTTTAGGGTTAGGGTTAGGGTTAGGGTTCGGGTTAGGGTTAGGGTTAGGGTTAGGAGTAGGGTTAGGGTTACCGTTAGGGTTAGGTTTAGGGTTAGGTTTAGGGTTAGGGTTCGGGTTAGGGTTAGGTTTAGGGTTCGGGTTAGGGTTAGGTTTAGGGTTAAGGATAGGGTTAGGGTTCGGGTTAGGGTTAGGGTTAGGGTTAGGTTTCGGGTTCGGGGTTAGGGTTAGGGTTAGGGTTCGGGTTAGGGTTCGGGTTAGGGTTAGGATTCGGGTAAGGTGTTAGGGTTCGGGTTCGGGTTAGGATTAGGGTTAGGGTTCCGGTTAGGGTTAGGGTTAGGTTTCGGGTTAGGCTTCGGGTTAGGGTTAGTGTTAGGGTTCGGGTTAGGGTTCGTGTTAGGGTTAGGGTTAGGGTTAGGGGTTAGGGTTAGGGTTACCATTCGGGTTAGGGTTAGGGTTAGGGTTAGGGTTAGGGTTCGGGTTAGGGTTAGGGTTAGGGTTCGGGTTAGGGTGAGGGTTAAGGTTAGGGTTAGGGTTCGGGTTAGGGTTAGGGTTAGGCTTAGGGTTCGGGTTAGGGTTAGGGTTAGGGTTAGGTTTCGGGTTACGGTAAGGGTTAATGTTAGGGTTCGGGTTAGGGTTAGGTTTAGGGTTAGGGTTAGGGTTAGGGTTCAAGTTAGGGTTAGGGTTAGGGTTCGGGTTAGGGTTCGTGTTAGGGTTATGGTTACGGTTAGGTTTCGGGTAAGGGTTAGGGTTAGTGTTCGGGTTAGGGTTAGGGTTAGGGTTATGGTTACGGTTAGGTTTCGGGTAAGGGTTAGGTTTAGGGTTAGGGTTCGGGTTAGGGTTAGGGTTAGGGTTCGGGTTAGGGTTCGTGTTAGGGTTAGGGTTAGGGTTAGGGGTTAGGGTTAGGGTTACCATTCGGGTTAGGGTTAGGGTTAGGGTTAGGGTTAGGGTTCGGGTTAGGGTTAGGGTTAGGGTTCGGGTTAGGGTGAGGGTTAAGGTTAGGGTTAGGGTTCGGGTTAGGGTTAGGGTTAGACTTAGGGTTCGGGTTAGGGTTAGGGTTAGGGTTCAGGTTAGGGTTCGGGTTAGGGTTAGGGTTAGGGTTAGGGTTCGGGTTAGGGTTAGGGTTAGGGTTAGGGTTCTTGTTAGGTTTAGGTTTAGGGTTCAGGTTAGGGTTCGGGTTAGGGTTAGGGTTAGGGTTAGGTTTCGGGTTACGGTAAGGGTTAATGTTAGGGTTCGGGTTAGGGTTAGGTTTAGGGTTAGGGTTAGGGTTAGGGTTAAGGTTCGGGGTAGGGTTAGGGTTAAGGTTCGGGTTAGCGTTAGGGTTAGGGTTAGGGTTAGGGTTCGGTTTCGGGTTAGGGTTAGGGTTAGAGTTCGGGTTAGGCTTAGGTTTCGGTTTAGGGTTCGTGTTAGGGTTAGGATTTGGGTTAGGGTTAGGGTTCGGGTTAGGGTTAGGATTCCGGTTAGGGTTAGGGTTAGGGTTCGGGTTCGGGTTAGGGTTAGGGTTCGGGTTAGTGTTAGGGTTCGGGTTAGGGGTCGGGTTAGGGTTAGGGTTAAGGTTCGGGTTAGGGTTAGGGTTAGGGTTAGGGTTCGGGTTAGTGTTAGGGTTTGGGTTAGGGTTAGGGTTAGGGTTCGGGTTCGGGTTAGGGTTAGGGTTTGGGATCGGGTTAGGGTTAGGGTTAGGGTTAGGATTCGGGTAAGTGGTTATGGTTCGGGTTCGGGTTAGGGTTATTGTTAGGGTTCCGGTTAAGGTTAGGGTTAGGGTTCAGGTTAGGGTTAGGGTTAGTGTTAGTGTTCGGGTTAGGGTTAGGGTTAGGGTTCGGGTTAGGGTTCGGGTTAGGGTTAGGGTTAGGTTTAGGTTTCGGGTTAGGGTTAGGGATAGGGTTCCGGTTAAGGTTAGGGTTAGGGTTCGGGTTAGGGTTAGGGTTAGGGTTCGGGTTAGGTTTAGGGTTAGGTTTCGGGTTAGGGTTCGGGTTAGGGTTAGGGTTAGGTTAAGGGTTAGTTTTCGGGTTAGGGTTAGGGTTCGGGTTCGGGTTAGGGTTAGGGTTAGGGTTAGGGTTAGTGTTAGGGGTTAGGGTTAGGGTTCGGGTTAGGATTAGGGTTACGGTTAGGGTTAGGGTTCGGGTAAGGGTTAGGGTTCGGGTTAGTGTTAGTGTTAGGGTTCGGGTTAGGGTTAGGGTTAGGGTTATGGTTAGGGTTAGGGTTCGGGTTAGGGTTAGGGTAAGGGTTAGGGTTCGGGTTCGGGTTAGGGTTAGGGTTAGGGTTCGGGTTAGGGTTCGGGTTAGGGTTAGGATTAGGGTTAAGGTTCGGGGCAGAGTGAGGGTTAGGGTTAGGGTTCGGTTTAGGGTTAGGGTTAGGGTTAATGTTAGGGTTAGGTTTCGGGTTAGGGTTAGGGTTAAGGTTCGGGTTAGGATTAGGGTTAGGGTTAGGGTTAGGGTTCGCGTTAGGGTTCGGGTTAGGGGTCGGGTTAGGGTTAGGGTTCGGGTTCGGGTTCGGGGTTAGGGTTAGGGTTAGGGTTCGGGTTAGGGTTCGGTTTAGGTTAGGGTTAGGGTTCGGTTTAGGGTTAGGGTTAGGGTTAGGGTTAGGGTTCGGATTAGGGTTAGGGGTAGGGTTCGGGTTAGGGTTCGGGTACGGGTTAGGTTTAGGGTTAGGGTTAGGGTTAGGGTTCGGGTTAGGGTTAGGGTTAGGGTTAGGAGTAGGGTTAGGGTTACCGTTCGGGTTAGGTTTAGGGTTAGGTTTAGGGTTAGGGTTCGGGTTAGGGTTAGGTTTAGGGTTCGGGTTAGGGTTAGGTTTAGGGTTAAGGATAGGGTTAGGGTTCGGGTTAGGGTTAGGGTTAGGGTTAGGGTTCAGGTTCGGGGTTAGGGTTAGGGTTAGGGTTCGGGTTAGGGTTCGGGTTAGGGTTAGGATTCGGGTAAGGTGTTAGGGTTCGGGTTCGGGTTAGGATTAGGGTTAGGGTTCCGGTTAGGGTTAGGGTTAGGGTTAGGGTTCGGGGTAGGGTTAGGGTTAGGGTTAGTGTTAGGGTTCAAGTTAGGGTTAGGGTTAGGGTTCGGGTTAGGGTTCGTGTTAGGCTTAGGGTTAGGGTTAGGGTTAGGGTTCGGGTTAGGGTTAGGTTTCCGGTTAGGGTTAGGTTTAGTGTTCTGGTTAGGGTTAGGGTTAGGGTTCGGGTTAGGGTTAGGGTTACGGTTAAGTTTAGGGTTCGGGTTAGGGTTAGGGTTAGTGTTCGGGTTAGGGTTAGGGTTAGGGTTAGGGTTCGGGTTAGGGTTAGGTTTCGGGTAAGGGGTTAGGGTTCGGGTTAGGGTTAGGGTTAGGGTTAGGGTTAGGGTTCGGGTTTGGGTTAGGGTTAGGTTTAGGGTTTGGTTTAGGGTTAGGGTTAGGGTTAGGGTTAGGGTTCGGGTTAGTGTTAGGGTTCGGGTTAGGGGTCGGGTTAGGGTTAGGGTTAGGGTTCGGGTTAGGGTTAGGGTTAGGGTTAGGGTTCAAGTTAGGGTTAGGTTTCGGGTTAGTGTTACGGTTAGGGTTCGGGGTCGGGTTAGGGTTAGGGTTCGGGTTCGGGTTAGGGTTAGGGTTCGTGTTAGGGTTCGGGTTAGGGTTAGGTTTAGGGTTAGGGTTCGGGTTCAGGATTAGGGTTATGGTTAGGGATCGGGTTAGGGTTCGGGTTAGGGTTAGGTTTAGGGTTCGGGTTCGGTGTTAGGGTTAGGGTTAGGGTTCGGGTTAGGGTTCGGGTTAGGGTTAGGATTCGGGTAAGGGGTTATGGTTCGTGTTCGGGTTAGGGTTAGTGTTAGGGTTCCGGTTAAGGTTAGGGTTAGGGTTCGGGTTAGGGTTAGGGTTAGGGTTAGGGTTCGGGTTAGGGTTAGGGTTAGGGTTCGGGTTAGGGTTCGGGTTAGGGTTAGGGTTAGGGTTAGGGTTAGGGTTCCGGTTAGGGTTAGGGTTCGGGTTAGGGTTAGGGTTAGGGTTAGGGTTAGGGTTCGGATTAGGGTTAGGGGTAGGGTTCGGGTTAGGGTTCGGGTACGGGTTAGGATTAGGGTTAGGGTTAGGGTTAGGGTTCGGGTTAGGGTTAGGGTTAGGGTTAGGGTTAGGGGTTAGGGTTAGGGTTACCGTTCGTGTTAGGGTTAGGGTTAGGGTTAGGGTTAGGGTTCGGGTTAGGGTTAGGTTTAGGGTTCGGGTTAGGGTTAGGATTAGGGTTAGGGTTAGGGTTAGGGTTCGGGTTAGGGTTAGGGTTAGGGTTAGGGTTCGGGTTCGGGGTTAGGGTTAGGGTTAGGGTTCGGGTTAGGGTTCGGGTTAGGGTTAGGTTTCGGGTAAGGGGTTAGGGTTCGGGTTAGGGTTAGGGTTAGGGTTACGGTTAGGGTTCGGGTTTGGGTTAGGGTTAGGTTTAGGGTTTGGTTTAGGGTTAGGGTTAGGGTTAAGGTTAGGGTTAGGTTTCGGGTTAGGGTTAGGGTTCAGGTTAGGGGTCGGGTTAGGGTTAGGGTTAGGGTTCGGGTTAGGGTTAGGGTTAGGGTTAGGGTTCAAGTTAGGGTTAGGGTTCGTGTTAGTGTTAGGGTTAGGGTTCGGGTTCGGGTTAGGGTTAGGGTTCGGGTTCGGGTTAGGGTTAGGGTTCGGGTTAGGGTTCGGGTTAGGGTTAGGTTTAGGGTTAGGGTTCGGATTCGGGGTTAGGGTTATGGTTAGGGATCGGGTTAGGGTTCGGGTTAGGGTTAGGATTCGGGTAAGGGGTTAGGGTTCGGGTTCGGGTTAGGGTTAGGTTTAGGGTTCCGGTTAAGGTTAGGGTTAGGGTTCTGTTTAGGGTTAGGGTTAGGTTTAGGGTTAGGGTTCGGGTTAGGGTTAGGGTTAGTGTTCGGGTTAGGGTTCGGTTTAGGGTTAGGGTTAGGGTTAGGGTTAGGGTTAGGGTTAGGGTTCGGATTAGGGTTAGGGGTAGGGTTCGTGTTAGGGTTCGGTTTCGGGTTAGGGTTAGGGTTAGGGTTCGGTTTAGGGTTAGGTTTAGGTTTAGGGTTAGGGGTTAGGGTTAGGGTTAACTTTCGGGTTAGGGTTAGGGTTAGGTTTAGGGTTAGGTTTAGGGTTAGTGTTAGGTTTAGGGTTAGGGTACGGGTTAGGGTTAGGGTTATGGTTAGGGTTAGGTTTCGGTTTAGGGTTCGGGTTCGGGTTAGGGTTAGGGGTTAGTGTTCAGGTTAGGGTTAGGGTTAGGGATCGGGTAAGGGTTCGGGTTAGGGTTAGGGTTAGTGTTCAGGTTAGGGTTAGGGTTAGGGTTCAGGTTCGGTTTAGGGTTAGGGTTCGGGTTAGGTTTAGGGTTAGGGTTCGGGTTAGGGTTAGGGTTCGGGTTAGGGTTAGGGTTAGGGTTAGGGTTCGCGTTAGGGTTAGGGTTAGGGTTCGGGTTAGGGTTCGGGTTAGGGTTAGGGTTCGGGTTCGGGTTAGGGTTAGGGTTAGGGTTAGGGTTCGGATTAGGGTTAGGGTTAGGGTTAGGGTTAGGGGTTAGGGTTAGGGTTACCGTTCGGGTTAGGGTTAGGGTTAGGGTTCGGGTTAGGGTTAGGGTTAGGGTTTGGGTTAGGGTTAGGGTTAGGGTTAGGGTTCGGGTTAGGGTTAGGTTTCGGGCTAGGGTTAGGGTCGGGTTCGGGTTAGGGTTAGAGTTTGGGTTAGGTTTCGGGTTAAGGTTAGTGTTCGGGTTAGGGTTAGGGTTCGGGTTAGGGTTCGGATTAGGGTTAGGGGTAGGGTTCGGGTTAGGGTTCGGGTACGGGTTAGGATTAGGGTTAGGGTTAGGGTTAGGTTTCGGGTTAGGGTTAGGGTTAGGGTTAGGGTTAGGGGTTAGGGTTAGGGTTACCGTTCGTGTTAGGGTTAGGGTTAGGGTTAGGGTTAGGGTTCGGGTTAGGTTTAGGTTTAGGGTTCGGTTTAGGGTTAGGATTAGGGTTAGGGTTAGGGTTAGGGTTCGGGTTAGGGTTAGGGTTAGGGTTAGGGTTCGGGTTCGGGGTTAGGGTTAGGGTTAGTGTTCGGGTTAGGGTTCGGGTTAGGGTTAGGTTTCGGGTAAGGGGTTAGGGTTCGGGTTAGGGTTAGGGTTAGGGTTAGGGTTAGGGTTCGGGTTTGGGTTAGGGTTAGGTTTAGGGTTTGGTTTAGGGTTAGGGTTAGGGTTAAGGTTAGGGTTAGGTTTCGGGTTAGGGTTAGGGTTCAGGTTAGGGGTCGGGTTAGGGTTAGGGTTAGGGTTCGGGTTAGGGTTAGGGTTAGGGTTAGGGTTCAAGTTAGGGTTAGGGTTCGTGTTAGTGTTAGGGTTAGGGTTCGGGTTCGGGTTAGGGTTAGGGTTCGGGTTCGGGTTAGGGTTAGGGTTCGGGTTAGGGTTCGGGTTAGGGTTAGGTTTAGGGTTAGGGTTCGGATTCGGGGTTAGGGTTATGGTTAGGGATCGGGTTAGGGTTCGGGTTAGGGTTAGGATTCGGGTAAGGGGTTAGGGTTCGGGTTCGGGTTAGGGTTAGGTTTAGGGTTCCGGTTAAGGTTAGGGTTAGGGTTCTGTTTAGGGTTAGGGTTAGGTTTAGGGTTAGGGTTCGGGTTAGGGTTAGGGTTAGTGTTCGGGTTAGGGTTCGGTTTAGGGTTAGGGTTAGGGTTAGGGTTAGGGTTAGGGTTCGGATTAGGGTTAGGGGTAGGGTTCGTGGTAGGGTTCGGTTTCGGGTTAGGGTTATGGTTAGGGTTAGGGTTCGGGTTAGGGTTAGGTTTAGGTTTAGGGTTAGGGGTTAGGGTTAGGGTTACCTTTCGGGTTAGGGTTAGGGTTAGGTTTAGGGTTAGGTTTAGTGTTAGTGTTAGGTTTAGGGTTAGGGTACGGGTTAGGGTTAGGGTTATGGTTAGGGTTAGGGTTCGGGTTAGGGTTCGGGTTTGGGTTAGGGTTAGGGGTTAGTGTTCAGGTTAGGGTTAGGGTTAGGGATCGGGTTAGGGTTCGGGTTAGGGTTAGGTTTAGGGTTAGGGTTCGGGTTCAGGATTAGGGTTATGGTTAGGGATCGGGTTAGGGTTCGGGTTAGGGTTAGGTTTAGGGTTCGGGTTCGGTGTTAGGGTTAGGGTTAGGGTTCGGGTTAGGGTTCGGGTTAGGGTTAGGATTCGGGTAAGGGGTTATGGTTCGTGTTCGGGTTAGGGTTAGTGTTAGGGTTCCGGTTAAGGTTAGGGTTAGGGTTCGGGTTAGGGTTAGGGTTAGGGTTAGGGTTCGGGTTAGGGTTAGGGTTAGGGTTCGGGTTAGGGTTCGGGTTAGGGTTAGGGTTAGGGTTAGGGTTAGGGTTCCGGTTAGGGTTAGGGTTCGGGTTAGGGTTAGGTTTAGGGTTAGGGTTAGGGTTCGGATTAGGGTTAGGGGTAGGGTTCGGGTTAGGGTTCGGGTACGGGTTAGGATTAGGGTTAGGGTTAGGGTTAGGGTTCGGGTTAGGGTTAGGGTTAGGGTTAGGGTTAGGGGTTAGGGTTAGGGTTACCGTTCGTGTTAGGGTTAGTGTTAGGGTTAGGGTTAGGGTTCGGGTTAGGGTTAGGTTTAGGGTTCGGGTTAGGGTTAGGACTAGGGTTAGGGTTAGGGTTAGGGTTCGGGTTAGGGTTAGGGTTAGGGTTAGGGTTCGGGTTCGGGGTTAGGGTTAGGGTTAGGGTTCGGGTTAGGGTTCGGGTTAGGGTTAGGTTTCGGGTAAGGGGTTAGGGTTCGGGTTAGGGTTAGGGTTAGGGTTACGGTTAGGGTTCGGGTTTGGGTTAGGGTTAGGTTTAGGGTTTGGTTTAGGGTTAGGGTTAGGGTTAAGGTTAGGGTTAGGTTTCGGGTTAGGGTTAGGGTTCAGGTTAGGGGTCGGGTTAGGGTTAGGGTTAGGGTTCGGGTTAGGGTTAGGGTTAGGGTTAGGGTTCAAGTTAGGGTTAGGGTTCGTGTTAGTGTTAGGGTTAGGGTTCGGGTTCGGGTTAGGGTTAGGGTTCGGGTTCGGGTTAGGGTTAGGGTTCGGGTTAGGGTTCGGGTTAGGGTTAGGTTTAGGGTTAGGGTTCGGATTCGGGGTTAGGGTTATGGTTAGGGATCGGGTTAGGGTTCGGGTTAGGGTTAGGATTCGGGTAAGGGGTTAGGGTTCGGGTTCGGGTTAGGGTTAGGTTTAGGGTTCCGGTTAAGGTTAGGGTTAGGGTTCTGTTTAGGGTTAGGGTTAGGTTTAGGGTTAGGGTTCGGGTTAGGGTTAGGGTTAGTGTTCGGGTTAGGGTTCGGTTTAGGGTTAGGGTTAGGGTTAGGGTTAGGGTTAGGGTTCGGATTAGGGTTAGGGGTAGGGTTCGTGTTAGGGTTCGGTTTCGGGTGAGGGTTAGGGTTAGGGTTAGGGTTCGGTTTAGGGTTAGGTTTAGGTTTAGGGTTAGGGGTTAGGGTTAGGGTTAACTTTCGGGTTAGGGTTAGGGTTAGGTTTAGGGTTAGGTTTAGGGTTAGTGTTAGGTTTAGGGTTAGGGTACGGGTTAGGGTTAGGGTTATGGTTAGGGTTAGGTTTCGGTTTAGGGTTCGGGTTCGGGTTAGGGTTAGGGGTTAGTGTTCAGGTTAGGGTTAGGGTTAGGGATCGGGTTAGGGTTCGGGTTAGGGTTAGGGTTAGTGTTCAGGTTAGGGTTAGGGTTAGGGTTCAGGTTCGGGTTAGGGTTAGGGTTCGGGTTAGGTTTAGGGTTAGGGTTCGGGTTAGGGTTAGGGTTCGGGTTAGGGTTAGGGTTAGGGTTAGGGTTCGCGTTAGGGTTAGGGTTAGGGTTCGGGTTAGGGTTCGGGTTAGGGTTAGGGTTCGGGTTCGGGTTAGGGTTAGGGTTAGGGTTAGGGTTCGGATTAGGGTTAGGGTTAGGGTTAGGGTTAGGGGTTAGGGTTAGGGTTACCGTTCGGGTTAGGGTTAGGGTTAGGGTTCGGGTTAGGGTTAGGGTTAGGGTTTGGGTTAGGGTTAGGGTTAGGGTTAGGGTTCGGGTTAGGGTTAGGTTTCGGGCTAGGGTTAGGGTCGGGTTCGGGTTAGGGTTAGAGTTTGGGTTAGGTTTCGGGTTAAGGTTAGTGTTCGGGTTAGGGTTAGGGTTCGGGTTAGGGTTCGGATTAGGGTTAGGGGTAGGGTTCGGGTTAGGGTTCGGGTACGGGTTAGGATTAGGGTTAGGGTTAGGGTTAGGTTTCGGGTTAGGGTTAGGGTTAGGGTTAGGGTTAGGGGTTAGGGTTAGGGTTACCGTTCGTGTTAGGGTTAGGGTTAGGGTTAGGGTTAGGGTTCGGGTTAGGTTTAGGTTTAGGGTTCGGGTTAGGGTTAGGATTAGGGTTAGGGTTAGGGTTAGGTTTCGGGTTAGGGTTAGGGTTAGGGTTAGGGTTCGGGTTCGGTGTTAGGGTTAGGGTTAGGGTTCGGGTTAGGGTTCGGGTTAGGGTTAGGTTTCGGGTAAGGGGTTAGGGTTCGGGTTAGGGTTAGGGTTAGGGTTAGGGTTAGGGTTCGGGTTTGGGTTAGGGTTAGGTTTAGGGTTTGGTTTAGGGTTAGGGTTAGGGTTAAGGTTAGGGTTAGGTTTCGGGTTAGGGTTAGGGTTCAGGTTAGGGGTCGGGTTAGGGTTAGGGTTAGGGTTCGGGTTAGGGTTAGGGTTAGGGTTAGGGTTCAAGTTAGGGTTAGGGTTCGTGTTAGTGTTAGGGTTAGGGTTCGGGTTCGGGTTAGGGTTAGGGTTCGGGTTCGGGTTAGGGTTAGGGTTCGGGTTAGGGTTCGGGTTAGGGTTAGGTTTAGGGTTAGGGTTCGGATTCGGGGTTAGGGTTATGGTTAGGGATCGGGTTAGGTTTCGGGTTAGGGTTAGGATTCGGGTAAGGGGTTAGGGTTCGGGTTCGGGTTAGGGTTAGGTTTAGGGTTCCGGTTAAGGTTAGGGTTAGGGTTCTGTTTAGGGTTAGGGTTAGGTTTAGGGTTAGGGTTCGGGTTAGGGTTAGGGTTAGTGTTCGGGTTAGGGTTCGGTTTAGGGTTAGGGTTAGGGTTAGGGTTAGGGTTAGGGTTCGGATTAGGGTTAGGGGTAGGGTTCGTGGTAGGGTTCGGTTTCGGGTTAGGGTTAGGGTTAGGGTTAGGGTTCGGGTTAGGGTTAGGTTTAGGTTTAGGGTTAGGGGTTAGGGTTAGGGTTACCTTTCGGGTTAGGGTTAGGGTTAGGTTTAGGGTTAGGTTTAGGGTTAGTGTTAGGTTTAGGGTTAGGGTACGGGTTAGGGTTAGGGTTATGGTTAGGGTTAGGGTTCGGGTTAGGGTTCGGGTTTGGGTTAGGGTTAGGGGTTAGTGTTCAGGTTAGGGTTAGGGTTAGGGATCGGTTTAGGGTTCGGGTTAGGGTTAGGGTTAGTGTTCGGGTTAGGGTTAGGGTTAGGGTTCAGGTTCGGGTTAGGGTTAGGGTTCGGGTTAGGTTTAGGGTTAGGGTTCGGGTTAGGGTTAGGGTTCGGGTTAGGGTTAGGGTTAGGGTTAGGGTTCGCGTTAGGGTTAGGGTTAGGGTTCGGGTTAGGGTTCGGGTTAGGGTTAGGGTTCGGGTTCGGGTTAGGGTTAGGGTTAGGGTTCGGATTAGGGTTAGGGTTAGGGTTAGGGTTAGGGGTTAGGGTTAGGGTTACCGTTCGGGTTAGGGTTAGGGTTAGGGTTCGGGTTAGGGTTAGGGTTAGGGTTTGGGTTAGGGTTAAGGTTAGTGTTCGGGTTAGGGTTAGGGTTCGGGTTAGGGTTAGGGTTAGTGTTAGGGTTAGGGTTCGGGTTAGGTTTAGGGTTCGGGTTCGGGTTACGGTTAGGGTTAGGGTTAGGGTTCGGTTTCGGGTTAGTGTTAGGGTTAGGGTTAGGGTTAGGGTCAGGGCTCGGGTTAGGGTTCGGGTTCGGGTTAGGGTTAGGTTTAGGTTTAGGGTTACGGTTCGGCTTAGGGTTACGGTTAGCGTTAGGGGTTAGGGTTAGGGTTAGGGTTCGGGTTCGGTGTTAGGGTTAGGGTTAGGGTTCGGGTTAGGGTTCGGGTTAGGGTTAGGATTCGGGTAAGGGGTTATGGTTCGGGTTCTGGTTAGGGTTAGTGTTAGGGTTCCGGTTAAGGTTAGGGTTAGGGTTCGGGTTAGGGTTAGGGTTAGGGTTAGTGTTCGGGTTAGGGTTAGGGTTAGGGTTCGGGTTAGGTTTCGGGTTAGGGTTAGGGTTAGGGTTAGGGTTCCGGTTAGGGTTAGGGTTCGGGTTAGGGTTAGGGTTAGGGTTAGGTTTAGGGTTCGGATTAGGGTTAGGGGTAGGGTTCGGGTTAGGGTTCGGGTACGGGTTAGGATTAGGGTTAGGGTTCGGGTTAGGGTTCGGGTTAGGGTTAGGGTAAGGGTTAGGGTTAGGGGTTAGGGTTAGGGTTACCTTTCGTGTTAGGTTTAGGGTTAGGGTTAGGGTTAGGGTTCGGGTTCGGGGTTAGGGTTAGGGTTAGGGTTCGGGTTAGGGTTAGGGTTAGGGTTAGGGTTCGGGTTTGGGTTAGGGTTAGGTTTAGGGTTTGGTTTAGGGTTAGGGTTAGGGTTAGGGTTAGGGTTAGGTTTCGGGTTAGGGTTAGGGTTAGGGTTAGGGTTCCGGTTAGGGTTAGGGTTCGGGTTAGGGTTAGGGTTAGGGTTAGGTTTAGGGTTCGGATTAGGGTTAGGGGTAGGGTTCGGGTTAGGGTTCGGGTATGGGTTAGGATTAGGGTTAGGGTTCGGGTTAGGGTTCGGGTTAGGGTTAGGGTTAGGGTTAGGGTTAGGGGTTAGGGTTAGGGTTACCTTTCGTGTTAGGTTTAGGGTTAGGGTTAGGGTTAGGGTTCGGGTTCGGGGTTAGGGTTAGGGTTAGGGTTCGGGTTAGGGTTAGGGTTAGGGTTAGGGTTCGGGTTTGGGTTAGGGTTAGGTTTAGGGTTTGGTTTAGGGTTAGGGTTAGGGTTAGGGTTAGGGTTAGGTTTCGGGTTAGGGTTAGGGTTCAGGTTAGGGGTCGGGTTAGGGTTAGGGTTCGGGTTAGGGTTAGGGTTAGGGTTAGGGTTCAAGTTAGGGTTAGGGTTCGGGTTAGTGTTAGGGTTAGGGTTCGGGTTCGGGTTAGGGTTAGGGTTCGGGTTCGGGTTAGGGTTAGGGTTCGGGTTAGGGTTCGGTTTAGGGTTAGGTTTAGGGTTAGGGTTCGGGTTCGGTGTTTGGGTTATGGTTAGGGATCGGGTTAGGGTTTGGGTTAGGGTTAGGATTCGGGTAAGGGGTTAGGGTTCGGGTTTGGGTTAGGGTTAGGTTTAGGGTTCCGGTTAAGGTTAGGGTTAGGGTTCTGTTTAGGGTTAGGGTTAGGTTTAGGGTTAGGGTTCGGGTTAGGGTTAGGGTTAGTGTTCGGGTTAGGGTTCGGTTTAGGGTTAGGGTTAGGGTTAGGGTTAGGGTTAGGGTTCGGATTAGGGTTAGGGGTAGGGTTCGGGTTAGGGTTCGGTTTCGGGTTAGGGTTAAGGTTAGGGTTAGGGTTAGGGTTCGGGTTAGGGTTAGGTTTAGGTTTAGGGTTAGGGGTTAGGGTTAGGGTTACCTTTCGGGTTAGGGTTAGGGTTAGGGTTAGGGTTAGGGTTAGGGTTAGTGTTAGGTTTAGGGTTAGGGGTCGGGTTAGGGTTAGGGTTATGGTTAGGGTTAGGGTTCGGGTTAGGGTTCGGGTTCGGGTTAGGGTTAGGGGTTAGTGTTCAGGTTAGGGTTAGGGTTAGGGATCGGTTTAGGGTTCGGGTTAGGGTTAGGGTTAGTGTTCGGGTTAGGGTTAGGGTTAGGGTTCAGGTTCCGGTTAGGGTTAGGGTTCGGGTTAGGTTTAGGGTTAGGGTTCGGGTTAGGGTTAGGGTTCGGGTTAGGGTTAGGTTTAGGGTTAGGGTTCGCGTTAGGGTTAGGGTTAGGGTTCGGGTTAGGGTTCGGGTTAGGGTTAGGGTTCGGGTTCGGGTTAGGGTTAGGGTTAGGGTTAGGGTTCGGATTAGGGTTAGGGTTAGGGTTAGGGTTAGGGGTTAGGGTTAGGGTTACCGTTCGGGTTAGGGTTAGGGTTAGGGTTCGGGTTAGGGTTAGGGTTAGGGTTCGGGTTAGTGTTAGGGTTAGGGTTAGGGTTAGGGTTCGGGTTAGGGTTAGGTTTCGGGTTAGGGTTAGGGTCGGGTTCGGGTTAGGGTTAGAGTTTCGGTTAGGTTTCGGGTTAGGGTTAGTGTTCGGGTTAGGGTTGGGTTCGGGTTAGGGTTAGGGTTAGTGTTAGGGTTAGGGTTCGGGTTGGGTTAGGGTTCGGGTTCGGGTTACGGTTAGGGTTAGGGTTAGGGTTCGGTTTCGGGTTAGTGTTAGGGTTAGGGTTAGGGTTAGGGTCAGGGCTCGGGTTAGGGTTCGGGTTCGGGTTAGGGTTAGGTTTAGGTTTAGGGTTACGGTTCGGGTTAGGGATACGGTTAGCGTTAGGAGTTAGGTTTAGGGTAGGGTTCGGGTTAGGGTTAGGGTTAGGGTTATGGTTAGGGTTAGGGTTCGGGTTACGTTTAGGGTTAGGGTTAGGTTTCGGGTTAGGGTTAGGGTTAGGGTTAGGGTTCGGATTAGGGTTATTGTTAGAGTTCCAGTTAAGGTTAGGGTTAGGGTTCAGGTTAGGGTTAGGGTTAGGGTTAGGGTTCGGGTTAGGGTTAGGGTTAGGGTTCGGGTTAGGGTTCGGGTTAGGGTTAGGGTTAGGGTTCGGGTTAGGGTTAGGGTTAGGGTTAGGGTTCCGGTTAAGGTTAGGGTTAGGGTTCGGGTTAGGGTTAGGGTTAGGGTTCGGGTTAGGGTTAGGGTTAGGTTTCGGGTTAGGGTTCGGGTTAGGGTTAGGGTTAGGGTAAGGGTTACTTTTCGGGTTAGGGTTAGGGTTAGGTTTCGGGTTAGGGTTAGGGTTCGGTTTAGGGTTAGGGTTAGGGTTAATGTTAGGGTTAGGTTTCGGGTTAGGGTTAGGGTTAAGGTTCGTGTTAGGATTAGGGTTAGGGTTAGGGTTAGGGTTCGCGTTAGGGTTCGGTTTAGGGGTCGGGTTAGGGTTAGGGTTAGGGTTCGGGTTAGGGTTAGTGTTTGGATTAGGGTTCGGGTTAGTGTTAGGGTTTGGGTTAGGGTTAGGGTTAGGGTTCGGGTTCGGGTTAGGTTTAGGGTTCGGGATCGGGTTAGGGTTAGGATTCGGGTTCGGTTTAGGGTTAGGGTTAGGGTTAGGGTTCGGATTAGGGTTAGGGGTACGGTACGGGTTAATGTTCGTGTTCGGATTAGTGTTAGGGTTAGGGTAGGGTTAGGGTTCCGGTTACGGTTAGGGTTAGCGTTAGGGTTAGGGTTAGGGTTAGTGTTAGGGTTAGGGGTTAGTGTTCGGGTTAGGGTTAGGGTTCGGGTTAGGGTTAGGGTTAGGGTTAGGGTTAGGGTTCGGTTTCGGGTTAGGGTTAGTGTTAGGATTAAGGTTAGTGTTAGGGTTCGGATTAGTGTTAGGTGTAGGGTCGGGTTAGGGTTCGGATTCGGGTTAGGGTTATGGTTAGGGTTAGGGTTAGTGTTAGGGGTTAGGGTTAGGGTTAGGGTTCGGGTTAGGATTAGGGTTACGGTTAGGGTTAGGGTTCGGGTAAGGGTTAGGGTTCGGGTTAGTGTTAGGGTTAGGGTTCGGGTTAGGGTTAGGGTTAGGGTTATGGTTAGGGTTAGGGTTCGGGTTAGGGTTAGGGTTAGGGTTCGGGTTAGGGTTAGGGTTATGGTTCGGGTTAGGGTTCGGGTTAGGGTTAGGATTAGGGTTAAGGTTCGGGGCAGAGTGAGGGTTAGGGTTAGGGTTCGGTTTAGGGTTAGGGTTAGGGTTAATGTTAGGGTTAGGTTTCGGGTTAGGGTTAGGGTTAAGGTTCGGGTTAGGATTAGGGTTAGGGTTAGGGTTAGGGTTCGCGTTAGGGTTCGGGTTAGGGGTCGGGTTAGGGTTAGGGTTAGGGTTCGGGTTCGGGGTTAGGGTTAGGGTTAGGGTTCGGGTTAGGGTTCGGTTTAGGTTTAGGATTCGGGTAAGGGGTTATGGTTCGGGTTCGGGTTAGGGTTAGTGTTAGGGTTCCGGTTAAGGTTACGGTTAGTGTTCGGGTTAGGGTTAGGGTTAGGGTTAGGGTTCGGGTTAGGGTTAGGGTTAGGGTTAGGGTTCGGGTTAGGTTTCGGGTTAGGGTTAGGGTTAGGGTTAGGGTTCCGGTTAGGGTTAGGGTTCGGTTTAGGGTTAGGGTTAGGGTTAGGGTTAGGGTTCGGATTAGGGTTAGGGGTAGGATTCGGGTTAGGGTTCGGGTACGGGTTAGGTTTAGGGTTAGGGTTAGGGTTAGGGTTAGGGTTCGGGTTAGGGTTAGGGTTAGGGTTAGGAGTAGGGTTAGTGTTACCGTTCGGGTTAGGTTTAGGGTTAGGTTTAGGGTTAGGGTTCGCGTTAGGGTTAGGTTTAGGGTTCGGGTTAGGGTTAGGTTTAGGGTTAAGGATAGGGTTAGGGTTCGGGTTAGGGTTAGGGTTAGGGTTAGGGTTCGGTTTCGGGGTTAGGGTTAGGGTTAGAGTTCGGGTTAGGGTTCGGGTTAGGGTTAGGATTCGGGTAAGGTGTTAGGGTTCGGGTTCGGGTTAGGATTAGGGTTAGGGTTCCGGTTAGGGTTAGGTTTCGGGTTAGGGTTCGGGTTAGGGTTAGGGTTAGGGTTAGTGTTAGGGTTCAAGTTAGGGTTAGGGTTAGGGTTCGGGTTAGGGTTCGTGTTAGGCTTAGGGTTAGGGTTAGGGTTAGGGTTCGGGTTAGGGTTAGGTTTCCGGTTAGGGTTAGGTTTAGTGTTCTGGTTAGGTTTAGGGTTAGGGTTCGGGTTAGGGTTAGGGTTACGGTTAAGGTTAGGGTTCGGGTTAGGGTTAGGGTTAGTGTTCGGGTTAGGGTTAGGGTTCGGGTTAGGGTTAGGTTTCGGGTAAGGGGTTAGGGTTCGGGTTAGGGTTAGGGTTAGGGTTAGGGTTAGGGTTCGGGTTTGGGTTAGGGTTAGGTTTAGGGTTTGGTTTAGGGTTAGGGTTAGGGTTAGGGTTAGGGTTCGGGTTAGTGTTAGGGTTCGGGTTAGGGGTCGGGTTAGGGTTAGGGTTAGGGTTCGGGTTAGGGTTAGGGTTAGGGTTAGGGTTCAAGTTAGGGTTAGGGTTCGGGTTAGTGTTACGGTTAGGGTTCGGGTTCGGGTTAGGGTTAGGGTTCGGGTTCGGGTTAGGGTTAGGGTTCGTGTTAGGGTTCGGGTTAGGGTTAGGTTTAGGGTTAGGGTTCGGGTTCAGGGTTAGGGTTATGGTTAGGGATCGGGTTAGGGTTCGGGTTAGGGTTAGGTTTAGGGTTCGGGTTCGGTGTTAGGGTTAGGGTTAGGGTTCGGGTTAGGGTTCGGGTTAGGGTTAGGATTCGGGTAAGGGGTTATGGTTCGTGTTCGGGTTAGGGTTAGTGTTAGGGTTCCGGTTAAGGTTAGGGTTAGGGTTCGGGTTAGGGTTAGGGTTAGGGTTAGGGTTAGGGTTCGGGTTAGGGTTAGGGTTAGGGTTCGGGTTAGGGTTCGGGTTAGGGTTAGGGTTAGGGTTAGGGTTAGGGTTCCGGTTAGGGTTAGGGTTCGGGTTAGGGTTAGGGTTAGGGTTAGGGTTAGGGTTCGGATTAGGGTTAGGGGTAGGGTTCGGGTTAGGGTTCGGGTACGGGTTAGGATTAGGGTTAGGGTTAGGGTTAGGGTTCGGGTTAGGGTTAGGGTTAGGGTTAGGGTTAGGGGTTAGTGTTAGGGTTACCGTTCGTGTTAGGGTTAGGGTTAGGGTTAGGGTTAGGGTTCGGGTTAGGGTTAGGTTTAGGGTTCGGGTTAGGGTTAGGATTAGGGTTAGGGTTAGGGTTAGGGTTCGGGTTAGGGTTAGGGTTAGGGTTAGGGTTCGGGTTCGGGGTTAGGGTTAGGGTTAGGGTTCGGGTTAGGGTTCGGGTTAGGGTTAGGTTTCGGGTAAGGGGTTAGGGTTCGGGTTAGGGTTAGGGTTAGGGTTACGGTTAGGGTTCGGGTTTGGGTTAGGGTTAGGTTTAGGGTTTGGTTTAGGGTTAGGGTTAGGGTTAAGGTTAGGGTTAGGTTTCGGGTTAGGGTTAGGGTTCAGGTTAGGGGTCGGGTTAGGGTTAGGGCTAGGGTTAGGGTTAGGGTTAGGGTTCAAGTTAGGGTTAGGGTTCGTGTTAATGTTAGGGTTAGGGTTCGGGTTCGGGTTAGGGTTAGGGTTCGGGTTCGGGTTAGGGTTAGGGTTCGGGTTAGGGTTCGGGTTAGGGTTAGGTTTAGGGTTAGGGTTCGGATTCGGGTTTAGGGTTATGGTTAGGGATCGGGTTAGGGTTCGGGTTAGGGTTAGGATTCGGGTAAGGGGTTAGGGTTCGGGTTCGGGTTAGGGTTAGGTTTAGGGTTCCGGTTAAGGTTAGGGTTAGGGTTCTGTTTAGGGTTAGGGTTAGGTTTAGGGTTAGGGTTCGGGTTAGGGTTAGGGTTAGTGTTCGGGTTAGGGTTCGGTTTAGGGTTAGGGTTAGGGTTAGGGTTAGGGTTCGGATTAGGGTTAGGGGTAGGGTTCGTGTTAGGGTTCGGTTTCGGGTTAGGGTTAGGGTTAGGGTTAGGGTTCGGGTTAGGGTTAGGTTTAGGTTTAGGGTTAGGGGTTAGGGTTAGGGTTACCTTTCGGGTTAGGGTTAGGGTTAGGTTTAGGGTTAGGTTTAGGGTTAGTGTTAGGTTTAGGGTTAGGGTACGGGTTAGGGTTAGGGTTATGGTTAGGGTTAGGGTTCGGTTTAGGGTTCGGGTTCGGGTTAGGTTTAGGGGTTAGTGTTCAGGTTAGGGTTAGGGTTAGGGATCGGGTTAGGGTTCGGGTTAGGGTTAGGGTTAGTGTTCGGGTTAGGGTTAGGGTTAGGGTTCAGGTTCGGGTTAGGGTTAGGGTTCGGGTTAGGTTTAGGGTTAGGGTTCGGGTTAGGGTTAGGGTTCGGGTTAGGGTTAGGGTTAGAGTTAGGGTTCGCGTTAGGGTTAGGGTTAGGGTTCGGGTTAGGGTTCGGGTTAGGGTTAGGGTTCGGGTTCGGATTAGGGTTAGGGTTAGGGTTAGGGTTCGGATTAGGGTTAGGGTTAGGGTTAGGTTTAGGGGTTAGGGTTAGGGTTACCGTTCGGGTTAGGGTTAGGGTTAGGGTTCGGGTTAGGGTTAGGGTTAGGGTTTGGGTTAGGGTTAGGGTTAGGGTTAGGGTTCGGGTTAGGGTTAGGTTTCGGGCTAGGGTTAGGGTTAGGGTTAGGGTTCGGGTTCGGGTTAGGGTTAGGGTTAGGGTTAGGGTTCGGATTAGGGTTAGGGTTAGGGTTAGGGTTAGGGGTTAGGGTTAGGGTTACCGTTCGGGTTAGGGTTAGGGTTAGGGTTCGGGTTAGGGTTAGGGTTAGGGTTTGGGTTAGGGTTAGGGTTAGGGTTAGGGTTCGGGTTAGGGTTAGGTTTCGGGCTAGGGTTAGGGTCGGGTTCGGGTTAGGGTTAGAGTTTGGGTTAGGTTTCGGGTTAAGGTTAGTGTTCGGGTTAGGGTTAGGGTTCGGGTTAGGGTTCGGATTAGGGTTAGGGGTAGGGTTCGGGTTAGGGTTCGGGTACGGGTTAGGATTAGGGTTAGGGTTAGGGTTAGGGTTCGGGTTAGGGTTAGGGTTAGGGTTAGGGTTAGGGGTTAGGGTTAGGGTTACCGTTCGTGTTAGGGTTAGGGTTAGGGTTAGGGTTAGGGTTCGGGTTAGGGTTAGGTTTAGGGTTCGGGTTAGGGTTAGGGTTAGGGTTAGGGTTAGGGTTAGGGTTAGGGTTAGGGTTGGGTTCGGGTTAGGGTTAGGGTTAGTGTTAGGGTTAGGGTTCGGGTTAGGGTTAGGGTTCGGGTTCGGGTTACGGTTTGGGTTAGGGTTAGGGTTCGGTTTCGGGTTAGTGTTAGGGTTAGGGTTAGGGTTAGGGTCAGGGCTCGGGTTAGGGTTCGGGTTCGGGTTAGGGTTAGGTTTAGGTTTAGGGTTACGGTTCGGGTTAGGGTTACGGTTAGCGTTAGGGGTTAGGTTTAGGGTTAGGGTTCGGGTTCGGTGTTAGGGTTAGGGTTAGGGTTCGGGTTAGGGTTCGGGTTAGGGTTAGGATTCGGGTAAGGGGTTATGGTTCGGGTTCTGGTTAGGGTTAGTGTTAGTGTTCCGGTTAAGGTTAGGGTTAGGGTTCGGGTTAGGGTTAGTGTTAGGGTTAGTGTTCGGGTTAGGGTTAGGGTTAGGGTTCGGGTTAGGGTTCGGGTTAGGGTTAGGGTTAGGGTTAGGGTTCCGGTTAGGGTTAGGGTTCGGGTTAGGGTTAGGGTTAGGGTTAGGTTTAGGGTTCGGATTAGGGTTAGGGGTAGGGTTCGGGTTAGGGTTCGGGTACGGGTTAGGATTAGGGTTAGGGTTCGGGTTAGGGTTCGGGTTAGGGTTAGGGTTAGGGTTAGGGTTAGGGGTTAGGGTTAGGGTTAACTTTCGTGTTAGGTTTAGGGTTAGGGTTAGGGTTAGGGTTCGGGTTCGGGGTTAGGGTTAGGGTTAGGGTTCGGGTTAGGGTTAGGGTTACGGTTAGGGTTCGGGTTTGGGTTAGGGTTAGGTTTAGGGTTTGGTTTAGGGTTAGGGTTAGGGTTAGGGTTAGGTTTCGGGTTAGTGTTAGGGTTCAGGTTAGGGGTCGGGTTAGGGTTAGGGTTCGGGTTAGGGTTAGGGTTAGGGTTAGGGTTCAAGTTAGGGTTAGGGTTCGGG
>JAVLSZ010000061.1:197500-207500 GCA_032313775.1 Urocyon cinereoargenteus | reverse complement strand
AGGGTTCGGGTTAGGGTTAGGATTAGGGTTAAGGTTCGGGGCAGAGTGAGGGTTAGGGTTAGGGTTCGGTTTAGGGTTAGGGTTAGGGTTAATGTTAGGGTTAGGTTTCGGGTTAGGGTTAGGGTTAAGGTTCGGGTTAGGATTAGGGTTAGGGTTAGGGTTAGGGTTCGGGTTCGGGGTTAGGGTTAGGGTTAGGGTTCGGGTTAGGGTTCGGTTTAGGTTTAGGATTCGGGTAAGGGGTTATGGTTCGGGTTCGGGTTAGGGTTAGTGTTAGGGTTCCGGTTAAGGTTACGGTTAGGGTTCGGGTTAGGGTTAGGGTTAGGGTTAGGGTTCGGGTTAGGGTTAGGGTTAGGGTTAGGGTTCGGGTTAGGTTTCGGGTTAGGGTTAGGGTTAGGGTTAGGGTTAGGGTTCCGGTTAGGGTTAGGGTTCGGGTTAGGGTTAGGGGTAGGGTTCGGGTTAGGGTTCGTGTACGGGTTAGGTTTAGGGTTAGGGTTAGGGTTAGGGTTCGGGTTAGGGTTAGGGTTAGGGTTAGGGTTAGGAGTAGGGTTAGGGTTACCGTTCGGGTTAGGGTTAGGGTTAGGGTTAGGGTTAGGGTTCGGTTTAGGGTTAGGTTTAGGTTTCGGGTTAGGGTTAGGTTTAGGGTTAGGGATAGGGTTAGGGTTCGGGTTAGGGTTAGGGTTAGGGTTAGGATTCGGGTTCGGGGTTAGGGTTAGGGTTAGGGTTCGGGTTAGGGTTCGGGTTAGGGTTAGGATTCGGGTAAGGTGTTAGGGTTCGGGTTCGGGTTAGGATTAGGGTTAGGGTTCCGGTTAGGGTTAGGGTTAGGGTTAGGTTTCGGGTTAGGGTTAGGGTTAGGGTTAGTGTTAGGGTTCAAGTTAGGGTTAGGGTTAGGGTTCGGGTTAGGGTTCGTGTTAGGCTTAGGGTTAGGGTTAGGGTTAGGGTTCGTGTTAGGGTTAGGTTTCCGGTTAGGGTTAGGTTTAGTGTTCTGGTTAGGGTTAGGGTTAGGGTTCGGGTTAGGGTTAGGGTTACGGTTAAGGTTAGGGTTCGGGTTAGGGTTAGGGTTAGTGTTCGGGTTAGGTTTAGGGTTAGGGTTAGGGTTAGGGTTAGGGTTCGGGTTAGGGTTAGGGTTAGGGTTAGGGTTCGGGTTCGGGGTTAGGGTTAGGGTTAGGGTTCGGGTTAGGGTTCGGGTTAGGGTTAGGTTTCGGGTAAAGGGTTAGGGTTCGGGTTAGGGTTAGGGTTAGGGTTAGGGTTGGGGTTCGGGTTTGGGTTAGGGTTAGGGTTCCGGTTAAGGTTAGGGTTAGGGTTCGGGTTAGGGTTAGGGTTAGGGTTCGGGTTAGGGTTAGGGTTAGGTTTCGGGTTAGGGTTCGGGTTAGGGTTAGGGTTAGGGTAAGGGTTACTTTTCGGGTTAGGGTTAGGGTTAGGTTTCGGGTTAGGGTTAGGGTTCGGTTTAGGGTTAGGGTTAGGGTTAATGTTAGGGTTAGGTTTCGGGTTAGGGTTAGGGTTAAGGTTCGGGTTAGGATTAGGGTTAGGGTTAGGGTTAGGGTTCGCGTTAGGGTTCGGTTTAGGGGTCGGGTTAGGGTTAGGGTTAGGGTTCGGGTTAGGGTTAGTGTTAGGGTTAGGGTTCGGGTTAGTGTTAGGGTTTGGGTTAGGGTTAGGGTTAGGGTTCGGGTTCGGGTTAGGTTTAGGGTTCGGGATCGGGTTAGGGTTAGGATTCGGGTTCGGTTTAGGGTTAGGGTTAGGGTTAGGGTTCGGATTAGGGTTAGGGGTACGGTACGGGTTAATGTTCGTGTTCGGGTTAGTGTTAGGGTTAGGGTAGGGTTAGGGTTCGGGTTACGGTTAGGGTTAGCGTTAGGGTTAGGGTTAGGGTTAGTGTTAGGTTTAGGGGTTAGTGTTCGGGTTAGGGTTAGGGTTCGGGTTAGGGTTAGGGTTAGGGTTAGGGTTCGGGTTAGGATTAGGGTTACGGTTAGGGTTAGGGTTCGGGTAAGGGTTAGGGTTCGGGTTAGTGTTAGGGTTAGGGTTCGGGTTAGGGTTAGGGTTAGGGTTATGGTTAGGGTTAGGGTTCGGGTTAGGTTTAGTGTTAGGGTTCGGGTTAGGGTTAGGGTTATGGTCGGGTTAGGGTTCGGGTTAGGGTTAGGATTAGGGTTAAGGTTCGGGGCAGAGTGAGGGTTAGGGTTAGGGTTCGGTTTAGGGTTAGGGTTAGGGTTAATGTTAGGGTTAGGTTTCGGGTTAGGGTTAGGGTTAAGGTTCGGGTTAGGATTAGGGTTAGGGTTAGGGTTAGGGTTCGGGTTCGGGGTTAGGGTTAGGGTTAGGGTTCGGGTTAGGGTTCGGTTTAGGTTTAGGATTCGGGTAAGGGGTTATGGTTCGGGTTCGGGTTAGGGTTAGTGTTAGGGTTCCGGTTAAGGTTACGGTTAGGGTTCGGGTTAGGGTTAGGGTTAGGGTTAGGGTTCGGGTTAGGGTTAGGGTTAGGGTTAGGGTTCGGGTTAGGTTTCGGGTTAGGGTTAGGGTTAGGGTTAGGGTTAGGGTTCCGGTTAGGGTTAGGGTTCGGGTTAGGGTTAGGGGTAGGGTTCGGGTTAGGGTTCGTGTACGGGTTAGGTTTAGGGTTAGGGTTAGGGTTAGGGTTCGGGTTAGGGTTAGGGTTAGGGTTAGGGTTAGGAGTAGGGTTAGGGTTACCGTTCGGGTTAGGGTTAGGGTTAGGGTTAGGGTTAGGGTTCGGTTTAGGGTTAGGTTTAGGTTTCGGGTTAGGGTTAGGTTTAGGGTTAGGGATAGGGTTAGGGTTCGGGTTAGGGTTAGGGTTAGGGTTAGGATTCGGGTTCGGGGTTAGGGTTAGGGTTAGGGTTCGGGTTAGGGTTCGGGTTAGGGTTAGGATTCGGGTAAGGTGTTAGGGTTCGGGTTCGGGTTAGGATTAGGGTTAGGGTTCCGGTTAGGGTTAGGGTTAGGGTTAGGTTTCGGGTTAGGGTTAGGGTTAGGGTTAGTGTTAGGGTTCAAGTTAGGGTTAGGGTTAGGGTTCGGGTTAGGGTTCGTGTTAGGCTTAGGGTTAGGGTTAGGGTTAGGGTTCGTGTTAGGGTTAGGTTTCCGGTTAGGGTTAGGTTTAGTGTTCTGGTTAGGGTTAGGGTTAGGGTTCGGGTTAGGGTTAGGGTTACGGTTAAGGTTAGGGTTCGGGTTAGGGTTAGGGTTAGTGTTCGGGTTAGGTTTAGGGTTAGGGTTAGGGTTAGGGTTAGGGTTCGGGTTAGGGTTAGGGTTAGGGTTAGGGTTCGGGTTCGGGGTTAGGGTTAGGGTTAGGGTTCGGGTTAGGGTTCGGGTTAGGGTTAGGTTTCGGGTAAAGGGTTAGGGTTCGGGTTAGGGTTAGGGTTAGGGTTAGGGTTGGGGTTCGGGTTTGGGTTAGGGTTAGGTTTAGGGTTTGGTTTAGGGTTAGGGTTAGGGTTAGGGTTAGGGTTCGGGTTAGGGTTAGTGTTCGGGTTAGGGCTCGGGTTAGGGTTAGGGTTAGGGTTCGGGTTAGGGTTAGGGTTAGGGTTAGGGTTCAAGTTAGGGTTAGGGTTCGGGTTAGTGTTACGGTTAGGGTTCGGGTTCGGGTTAGGGTTAGGGTTCGGGTTCGGGTTAGGGTTAGGGTTCGGGTTAGGGTTCGGGTTAGGGTTAGGTTTAGGGTTAGGGTTCGGGTTCGGGGTTAGGGTTATGGTTAGGGATCGGGTTAGGGTTCGGGTTAGGGTTAGGGTTAGGGTTCGGGTTCGGTGTTAGGGTTAGGGTTAGGGTTCGGGTTAGGGTTAGGATTCGGGTAAGGGGTTATGGTTCGGGTTCGGGTTAGGGTTAGTGTTAGGGTTCCGGTTAAGTTTAGGGTTAGGGTTCGGGTTAGGGTTAGGGTTAGGGTTAGGTTTCGGGTTAGGGTTAGGGTTCGGGTTAGGGTTCGGGTTAGGGTTAGGGTTAGGGTTAGGGTTAGGGTTCCGGTTAGGGTTAGCGTTCGGGTTAGGGTTAGGGTTAGGGTTAGGGTTAGGGTTCGGATTAGGGTTAGGGGTAGGGTTCGGGTTAGGGTTCGGGTACGGGTTAGGATTAGGGTTAGGGTTAGGGTTAGGGTTCGGGTTAGGGTTAGGGTTAGGGTTAGGGTTAGGGGTTAGGGTTAGGGTTACCGTTCGTGTTAGGGTTAGGGTTAGGGTTAGGGTTAGGGTTAGGGTTCGGGTTAGGGTTAGGTTTAGGGTTCGGGTTAGGGTTAGGATTAGGGTTAGGGTTAGGGTTAGGGTTCGGGTTAGGGTTAGGGTTAGGGTTAGGGTTCGGGTTCGGGGTTAGGGTTAGGGTTAGGGTTCGGGTTAATATTCGGGTTAGGGTTAGGTTTCGGGTAAGGGGTTAGGGTTCGGGTTAGGGTTAGGGTAAGGTTAGGGTTAGGGTTCGGGTTTGGGTTAGGGTTAGGTTTAGGGTTTGGTTTAGGGTTAGGGTTAGGGTTAAGGTTAGGGTTAGGTTTCGGTTTAGGGTTAGGGTTCAGGTTAGGGGTCGGGTTAGGGTTAGGGTTAGGGTTCGGGTTAGGGTTAGGGTTAGGGTTAGGGTTCAAGTTAGGGTTAGGGTTCGGGTTAGTGTTAGGGTTAGGGTTCGGGTTCGGGTTAGGGTTAGGGTTCGGGTTCGGGTTAGGGTTAGGGTTCGGGTTAGGGTTCGGGTTAGGGTTAGGTTTAGGGTTATGGTTCGGGTTCGGGGTTAGGGTTATGGTTAGGGATCGGGTTAGGGTTCGGGTTAGGGTTAGGATTCGGTTAAGGGGTTAGGGTTCGGGTTCGGGTTAGGGTTAGGTTTAGGGTTCCGGTTAAGGTTAGGGTTAGGGTTCTGTTTAGGGTTAGGGTTAGGTTTAGGGTTAGGGTTCGGGTTAGGGTTAGGGTTAGTGTTCGGGTTAGGGTTCGGTTTAGGGTTAGGGTTAGGGTTAGGTTTCGGATTAGGGTTAGGGGTAGGGTTCGTGTTAGGGTTCGGTTTCGGGTTAGGGTTAGGGTTAGGGTTAGGGTTAGGGTTCGGGTTAGGGTTAGGTTTAGGTTTAGGGTTAGGGGTTAGGGTTAGGGTTACCTTTCGTGTTAGGGTTAGGGTTAGGTTTAGGGTTAGGTTTAGGGTTAGTGTTAGGTTTAGGGTTAGGGTTCGGGTTAGGGTTAGGGTTATGGTTAGGGTTAGGGTTCGGGTTAGGGTTCGGGTTCGGGTTAGGGTTAGGTGTTAGTGTTCATGTTAGGGTTAGGGTTAGGGATCGGGTTAGGGTTCGGGTTAGGTTTAGGGTTAGTGTTCGGGTTAGGGTTAGGGTTAGGGTTCAGGTTCGGGTTAGGGTTAGGGTTCGGGTTAGGGTTAGGGTTAGGGTTCGGGTTAGGGTTAGGGTTCGGGTTAGGGTTAGGGTTAGGGTTAGGGTTAGGGTTCGGGTTAGGGTTAGGGTTAGTGTTCGGGTTAGGGTTCGGTTTAGGGTTAGGGTTAGGGTTAGGGTTAGGGTTAGGGTTCGGATTAGGGTTAGGGGTAGGGTTCGGGTTAGGGTTCGGTTTCGGGTTAGGGTTAGGGTTAGGGTTCGGATTAGGGTTAGGGGTAGGGTTCGGGTTAGGGTTCGGTTTCGGGTTAGGTTTAGGGTTAGGGATAGGGTTAGGGTTCGGGTTAGGGTTAGGGTTAGGGTTCGGGTTCGGGGTTAGGGTTAGGGTTAGGGTTCGGGTTAGGGTTCGGGTTAGGGTTAGGATTCGGATAAGGTGTTAGGGTTCGGGTTCGGGTTAGTATTAGGGTTAGGGTTCCGGTTAGGGTTAGGGTTAGGGTTAGGTTTCGGGTTAGGGTTAGGGTTAGGGTTAGTGTTAGGGTTCAAGTTAGGGTTAGGGTTAGGGTTCGGGTTAGGGTTCGTGTTAGGGTTATGGTTACGGTTAGGTTTCGGGTAAGGGTTAGGGTTAGTGTTCGGGTTAGGGTTAGGGTTAGGGTTATGGTTACGGTTAGGTTTCGGGTAAGGGTTAGGTTTAGGGTTAGGGTTCGGGTTAGGGTTAGGGTTAGGGTTCGGGTTAGGGTTCGTGTTAGGGTTAGGGTTAGGGTTAGGGGTTAGGGTTAGGGTTACCATTCGGGTTAGGGTTAGGGTTAGGGTTAGGGTTAGGGTTCGGGTTAGGGTTAGGGTTAGGGTTCGTGTTAGGGTGAGGGTTAAGGTTAGGGTTAGGGTTCGGGTTAGGGTTAGGGTTAGGCTTAGGGTTCGGGTTAGGGTTAGGGTTAGGGTTCAGGTTAGGGTTCGGGTTAGGGTTAGGGTTAGGGTTAGGGTTCGGGTTAGGGTTAGGGTTAGGGTTAGGGTTCGTGTTAGGTTTAGGTTTAGGGTTCAGGTTAGGGTTCGGGTTAGGGTTAGGGTTAGGGTTAGGTTTCGGGTTACGGTAAGGGTTAATGTTAGGGTTCGGGTTAGGGTTAGGTTTAGGGTTAGGGTTAGGGTTAGGGTTAAGGTTCGGGGTAGGGTTAGGGTTAAGGTTCGGGTTAGCGTTAGGGTTAGGGTTAGGGTTAGGGTTCGGTTTCGGGTTAGGGTTAGGGTTAGAGTTCGGGTTAGGCTTAGGGTTCGGGTTAGGGTTCGGGTTAGGGTTAGGATTTGGGTTAGGGTTAGGGTTCGGGTTAGGGTTAGGATTCCGGTTAGGGTTAGGGTTAGGGTTTGGGTTCGGGTTAGGGTTAGGGTTCGGGTTAGTGTTAGGGTTCGGGTTAGGGGTCGTTTAGGGTTAGGGTTAAGGTTCGGGTTAGGGTTAGGGTTAGGGTTAGGGTTCGGGTTAGTGTTAGGGTTTGGGTTAGGGTTAGGGTTAGGGTTCGGGTTCGGGTTAGGGATAGGGTTCGGGATCGGGTTAGGGTTAGGGTTAGGGTTAGGATTCGGGTAAGTGGTTATGGTTCGGGTTCGGGTTAGGGTTATTGTTAGGGTTCCGGTTAAGGTTAGGGTTAGGGTTCAGGTTAGGGTTAGGGTTAGTGTTAGTGTTCGGGTTAGGGTTAGGGTTAGGGTTCGGGTTAGGGTTCGGGTTAGGGTTAGGGTTAGGTTTAGGTTTCGGGTTAGGGTTAGGGATAGGGTTCCGGTTAAGGTTAGGGTTAGGGTTCGGGTTAGGGTTAGGGTTAGGGTTCGGGTTAGGTTTAGGGTTAGGTTTCGGGTTAGGGTTCGGGTTAGGGTTAGGGTTAGGTTAAGGGTTAGTTTTCGGGTTAGGGTTAGGGTTCGGGTTCGGGTTAGGGTTAGGGTTAGGGTTAGTGTTAGGGGTTAGGGTTAGGGTTCGGGTTAGGATTAGGGTTACGGTTAGGGTTAGGGTTCGGGTAAGGGTTAGGGTTCGGGTTAGTGTTAGTGTTAGGGTTCGGGTTAGGGTTAGGGTTAGGGTTATGGTTAGGGTTAGGGTTCGGGTTAGGGTTAGGGTAAGGGTTAGGGTTCGGGTTAGGGTTAGGGTTAGGGTTCAGGTTAGGGTTCGGGTTAGGGTTAGGATTAGGGTTAAGGTTCGGGGCAGAGTGAGGGTTAGGGTTAGGGTTCGGTTTAGGGTTAGGGTTAGGGTTAATGTTAGGGTTAGGTTTCGGGTTAGGGTTAGGGTTAAGGTTCGGGTTAGGATTAGGGTTAGTGTTAGGGTTAGGGTTCGCGTTAGGGTTCGGGTTAGGGGTCGGGTTAGGGTTAGGTTTAGGGTTCGGGTTCGGGGTTAGGGTTAGGGTTAGGGTTCGGGTTAGGGTTCGGTTTAGGTTTAGGATTCGGGTAAGGGGTTATGGTTCGTGTTCGGGTTAGGGTTAGTGTTAGGGTTCCGGTTAAGGTTACGGTTAGTGTTCGGGTTAGGGTTAGGGTTAGGGTTAGGGTTCGGGTTAGGGTTAGGGTTAGGGTTAGGGTTCGGGTTAGGTTTCGGGTTAGGTTTAGGGTTAGGGTTAGGGTTAGGGTTAGGGTTCCGGTTAGGGTTAGGGTTCGGTTTAGGGTTAGGGTTAGGGTTTGGGTTAGGGTTCGGATTAGGGTTAGGGGTAGGGTTCGGGTTAGGGTTCGGGTACGGGTTAGGTTTAGGGTTAGGGTTAGGGTTAGGGTTCGGGTTAGGGTTAGGGTTAGGGTTAGGAGTAGGGTTAGGGTTACCGTTCGGGTTAGGTTTAGGGTTAGGTTTAGGGTTAGGGTTCGGGTTAGGGTTAGGTTTAGGGTTCGGGTTAGGGTTAGGTTTAGGGTTAAGGATAGGGTTAGGGTTCGGGTTAGGGTTAGGGTTAGGGTTAGGGTTCGGGTTCGGGGTTAGTGTTAGGGTTAGGGTTCGGGTTAGGGTTCGGGTTAGGGTTAGGATTCCGGTAAGGTGTTAGGGTTCGGGTTCGGGTTAGGATTAGGGTTAGGGTTCCGGTTAGGGTTAGGGTTAGGTTTCAGGTTAGGGTTCGGGTTAGGGTTAGGGTTAGGGTTCGGGTTAGGGTTCGTGTTAGGGTTAGGGTTAGGGTTAGGGGTTAGGGTTAGGGTTATCATTCGGGTTAGGGTTAGGGTTAGGGTTAGGGTTAGGGTTCGGGTTAGGGTTAGGGTTAGGGTTCGGGTTAGGGTGAGGGTTAAGGTTAGGGTTAGGGTTCGGGTTAGGGTTAGGTTTAGGCTTAGGGTTCGGGTTAGGGTTAGGGTTAGGGTTAGGTTTCGGGTTACGGTAAGGGTTAATGTTAGGGTTCGGGTTAGGGTTAGGTTTAGGGTTAGGGTTAGGGTTAGGGTTCAAGTTAGGGTTAGGGTTAGGGTTCGGGTTAGGGTTCGTGTTAGGGTTATGGTTACGGTTAGGTTTCGGGTAAGGGTTAGGGTTAGTGTTCGGGTTAGGGTTAGGGTTAGGGTTATGGTTACGGTTAGGTTTCGGGTAAGGGTTAGGTTTAGGGTTAGGGTTCGGGTTAGGGTTAGGGTTAGGGTTCGGGTTAGGGTTTGTGTTAGGGTTAGGGTTAGGGTTAGGGGTTAGGGTTAGGGTTACCATTCGGGTTAGGGTTAGGGTTAGGGTTAGGGTTAGGGTTCGGGTTAGGGTTAGGGTTAGGGTTCGGGTTAGGGTGAGGGTTAAGGTTAGGGTTAGGGTTCGGGTTAGGGTTAGGGTTAGGCTTAGGGTTCGGGTTAGGGTTAGGGTTAGGGTTCAGGTTAGGGTTCGGGTTAGGGTTAGGGTTAGGGTTAGGGTTCGGGTTAGGGTTAGGGTTAGGGTTAGGGTTCGTGTTAGGTTTAGGTTTAGGGTTCAGGTTAGGGTTCGGGTTAGGGTTAGGGTTAGGGTTAGGTTTCGGGTTACGGTAAGGGTTAATGTTAGGGTTCGGGTTAGGGTTAGGTTTAGGGTTAGGGTTAGGGTTAGGGTTAAGGTTCGGGGTAGGGTTAGGGTTAAGGTTAGGGTTAGCGTTAGGGTTAGGGTTAGGGTTAGGGTTCGGTTTCGGGTTAGGGTTAGGGTTAGAGTTCGGGTTAGGCTTAGGGTTCGGGTTAGGGTTCGGGTTAGGGTTAGGATTTGGGTTAGGGTTAGGGTTCGGGTTAGGGTTAGGATTCCGGTTAGGGTTAGGGTTAGGGTTCGGGTTAGTGTTAGGGTTCGGGTTAGGGGTCGGGTTAGGGTTAGGGTTAAGTTTCGGGTTAGGGTTAGGGTTAGGGTTCGGGTTAGTGTTAGGGTTTGGGTTAGGGTTAGGGTTAGGGTTCGGGTTCGGGTTAGGGTTAGGGTTCGGGATCGGGTTAGGGTTAGGGTTAGGGTTAGGATTCGGGTAAGTGGTTATGGTTCGGGTTCGGGTTAGGGTTATTGTTAGGGTTCCGGTTAAGGTTAGGGTTAGGGTTCAGGTTAGGGTTAGGGTTAGTGTTAGTGTTCGGGTTAGGGTTAGGGTTAGTGTTCGGGTTAGGGTTCGGGTTAGGGTTAGAGTTAGGTTTAGGTTTCGGGTTAGGGTTAGGGATAGGGTTCCGGTTAAGGTTAGGGTTAGGGTTCGGGTTAGGGTTAGGGTTAGGGTTCGGGTTAGGTTTAGGGTTAGGTTTCGGGTTAGGGTTCGGGTTAGGGTTAGGGTTAGGTTAAGGGTTAGTTTTCGGGTTAGGGTTAGGGTTCGGGTTCGGGTTAGGGTTAGGGTTAGGGTTAGGGTTAGTGTTAGGGGTTAGGTTTAGGGTTCGGGTTAGGATTAG
>JAVLSZ010000061.1:167500-192500 GCA_032313775.1 Urocyon cinereoargenteus | reverse complement strand
GTTTAGGGTTAGGGTTAGGGTTAGGGTTAGGGTTCGGTTTAGGGTTAGGGGTAGGGTTCGGGTTAGGGTTCGGTTTCGGGTTAGGGTTAAGGTTAGGGTTAGGGTTAGGGTTCGGGTTAGGGTTAGGTTTAGGTTTAGGGTTAGGGGTTAGGGTTAGGGTTACCTTTCGGGTTAGGGTTAGGGTTAGGGTTAGGGTTAGGGTTAGGGTTAGTGTTAGGTTTAGGGTTAGGGGTCGGGTTAGGGATATGGTTATGGTTAGGGTTAGGGTTCGGGTTAGGGTTCGGGTTCGGGTTAGGTTTAGGGGTTAGTGTTCAGGTTAGGGTTAGGGTTAGGGATAGGGTTAGGGTTCGGATTAGGGTTATTGTTAGGGTTCCAGTTAAGGTTAGGGTTATGGTTCAGGTTAGGGTTAGGGTTAGGGTTAGGGTTCGGGTTAGGGTTAGGGTTAGGGTTCGGGTTAGGGTTCGGGTTAGGGTTAGGGTTAGGTTTCGGGTTAGGGTTAGGGTTAGGGTTCGGGTTAGGGTTCGGGTTCGGGTTAGGGTTAGGGTTCGGGTTAGGGTTAGGGTTAGGGTTAGGGTTAGGGTTCCGGTTAAGGTTAGGGTTAGGGTTCGGGTTAGGGTTAGGGTTAGGGTTCGGGTTAGGGTTAGGGTTAGGTTTCGGGTTAGGGTTCGGGTTAGGGTTAGGGTTAGGGTAAGGGTTACTTTTCGGGTTAGGGTTAGGGTTAGGTTTCGGGTTAGGGTTAGGGTTCGGTTTAGGGTTAGGGTTAGGGTTAATGTTAGGGTTAGGTTTCGGGTTAGGGTTAGGGTTAAGGTTCGGGTTAGGATTAGGGTTAGGGTTAGGGTTAGGGTTCGCGTTAGGGTTCGGTTTAGGGGTCGGGTTAGGGTTAGGGTTAGGGTTCGGGTTAGGGTTAGTGTTAGGGTTAGGGTTCGGGTTAGTGTTAGGGTTTGGGTTAGGGTTAGGTTTAGGGTTCGGGTTCGGGTTAGGTTTAGGGTTCGGGATCGGGTTAGGGTTAGGGTTAGGGTTAGGATTTGGGTAAGTGGTTATGGTTCGGGTTCGGGTTAGGGTTATTGTTAGGGTTCGGGTTAAGGTTAGGGTTAGGGTTCAGGTTAGGGTTAGGGTTAGGGTTTGGGTTCGGGTTAGGGTTAGGGTTAGGGTTCGGTTTAGGGTTCGGGTTAGGGTTAGGGTTAGGGTTAGGGTTAGGTTTCGGGTTAGGGTTAGGGTTAGGGTTCCGGTTAAGTTTAGGGTTAGGGTTCGGGTTAGGGTTAGGGTTAGGGTTCGGGTTAGGGTTAGGGTTAGGTTTCGGGTTAGGGTTCGGGTTAGGGTTAGGGTTCGGGTTAGGGTTAGGGTTAGGGTTAGGGTTCGCGTTAGGGTTAGGGTTAGGGTTCGGGTTAGGGTTCGGGTTAGGGTTAGGGTTCGGGTTCGGGTTAGGGTTAGGCTTAGGGTTAGGGTTCGGATTAGGGTTAGGGTTAGGGTTAGGGGTTAGGGTTAGGGTTACCGTTCGGGTTAGGGTTAGGGTTAGGGTTCGGGTTAGGGTTAGGTTTAGGGTTCGGGTTGGGGTTAGGGTTAGGGTTAGGGTTAGGGTTCGGGTTAGGGTTAGGTTTCGGGCTAGGGTTAGGGTCGGGTTCGGGTTAGGGTTAGAGTTTGGGTTAGGTTTCGGGTTAAGGTTAGTGTTCGGGTTAGGGTTAGGGTTTGGGTTAGGGTTAGGGTTAGTGTTAGTTTTAGGGTTCGGGTTAGGTTTAGGGTTCGGGTTCGGGTTACGCTTAGGGTTAGGGTTAGGGTTCGGTTTCGGGTTAGTGTTAGGGTTACGGTTAGGGTTAGGGTCAGGGCTCGTGTTAGGGTTCGGGTTCGGTTTAGGGTTAGGTTTAGGTTTAGGATTACGGTTCGGGTTAGGGTTACGGTTAGCGTTAGGGGTTAGGGTTAGGGTTAGGGTTCGGGTTCGGTGTTAGGGTTAGGGTTAGGGTTCGGGTTAGGGTTCGGGTTAGGGTTAGGATTCGGGTAAGGGGTTATGGTTCGGGTTCTGGTTAGGGTTAGTGTTAGGGTTCCGGTTAAGGTTAGGGTTAGGGTTCGGGTTAGGGTTAGGGTTAGGGTTAGTGTTCGGGTTAGGGTTAGGGTTAGGGTTCGGGTTAGGGTTCGGGTTAGGGTTAGGGTTAGGGTTAGGGTTCCGGTTAGGGTTAGGGTTCGGGTTAGGGTTAGGGTTAGGGTTAGGTTTAGGGTTCGGATTAGGGTTAGGGGTAGGGTTCGGGTTAGGGTTCGGGTACGGGTTAGGATTAGGGTTAGGGTTAGGGTTAGGGTTCGGGTTAGGGTTAGGGTTAGTGTTAGGGTTAGGGGTTAGGGTTAGGGTTACCGTTCATGTTAGGTTTAGGGTTAGGGTTAGGGTTAGGGTTCGGGTTAGGGTTAGGGTTAGGGTTCGGGTTTGGGTTAGGGTTAGGTTTAGGGTTTGGTTTAGGGTTAGGGTTAGGGTTAGGGTTAGGGTTAGGTTTCGGGTTAGGGTTAGGGTTCAGGTTAGGGGTCGGTTTAGGGTTAGGGTTCGGGTTAGGGTTAGGGTTAGGGTTCAAGTTAGGGTTAGGGTTCGGGTTAGTGTTAGGGTTAGGGTTCGGGTTCGGGTTAGGGTTAGGGTTCGGGTTCGGGTTAGGGTTAGGGTTCGGGTTAGGGTTCGGTTTAGGGTTAGGTTTAGGGTTAGGGTTCGGGTTCGGGGTTTGGGTTATGGTTAGGGATCGGGTTAGGGTTCGGGTTAGGGTTAGGATTCGGGTAAGGGGTTAGGGTTCGGGTTCGGGTTAGGGTTATGTTTAGGGTTCCGGTTAAGGTTAGGGTTAGGGTTCTGTTTAGGGTTAGGGTTAGGTTTAGGGTTAGGGTTCGGGTTAGGGTTAGGGTTAGTGTTCGGGTTAGGGTTCGGTTTAGGGTTAGGGTTAGGGTTAGGGTTAGGGTTAGGGTTCGGATTAGGGTTAGGGGTAGGGTTCGGGTTAGGGTTCGGTTTCGGGTTAGGGTTAGGTTTAGGGTTAGGGTTAGGGTTCTGGTTAGGGTTAGGTTTAGGTTTAGGGTTAGGGGTTAGGGTTAGGGTTAACTTTCGGGTTAGGGTTAGGGTTAGGGTTAGGGTTAGGGTTAGTGTTAGGTTTAGGGTTAGGGGACGGGTTAGGGTTAGGGTTATGGTTAGGGTTAGGGTTCGGGTTAGGGTTCGGGTTCGGGTTAGGTTTAGGGGTTAGTGTTCAGGTTAGGGTTAGGGATCGGGTTAGGGTTCGGGTTAAGGTTAGGGTTAGTGTTCGGGTTAGGGTTAGGGTTAGGGTTCAGGTTCGGGTTAGGGTTAGGGTTCGGGTTAGGTTTAGGGTTAGGGTTCGGGTTAGGGTTAGGGTTCGGGTTAGGGTTAGGGTTAGGGTTAGGGTTCGCGTTAGGGTTAGGGTTAGGGTTCGGGTTAGGGTTCGGGTTAGGGTTAGGGTTCGGGTTCGGGTTAGGGTTAGGGTTAGGGTTAGGGTTCGGATTAGGGTTAGGGTTAGGGTTAGGGTTAGGGGTTAGGGTTAGGGTTACCGATCGGGTTAGGGTTAGGGTTAGGGTTCGGTTTAGGGTTAGGGTTAGGGTTCGGGTTAGGGTTAGGGTTAGGGTTAGGGTTAGGGTTAGGGTTCAGGTTAGGGTTAGGTTTCGGGTTAGGGTTAGGGTCGGGTTCGGGTTAGGGTTAGAGTTTGGGTTAGGTTTCGGGTTAGGGTTAGTGTTCGGGTTAGGGTTGGGTTAGGGTTAGGGTTAGGGTTAGTGTTAGGGTTAGGGTTCGGGTTAGGGTTAGGGTTCGGGTTCGGGTTACGGTTAGGGTTAGGGTTAGGGTTCGGTTTCGGGTTAGTGTTAGGGTTAGGGTTAGGGTTAGGGTCAGGGCTCGGGTTAGGGTTCGGGTTCGGGTTAGGGTTAGGTTTAGGTTTAGGGTTACGGTTCGGGTTAGGGTTACGGTTCGCGTTAGGGTTTAGGGTTAGGGTAGGGTTCGGGTTAGGGTTAGGGTTAGGGTTCAGGTTAGGGTTAGGTTTAGGGTTAGGGTTCGGGTTAGGGTTAGGGTTCGGGTTAGGGTTCGGGTTAGGGTTAGGGTTAGGGTTCGGGTTCGGGTTAGGGTTAGGGTTAGGGTTACGGTTCCGGTTAAGGTTAGGTTTAGGGTTCGGGTTAGGGTTAGGGTTAGGGTTCGGGTTAGGGTTAGGGTTAGGTTTCGGGTTAGGGTTCGGGTTAGGGTTAGGGTTAGGGTAAGGGTTACTTTTCGGGTTAGGGTTAGGTTTAGGGTTCGGGTTAGGGTTAGGGTTCGGTTTAGGGTTAGGGTTAGGGTTAATGTTAGGGTTAGGTTTCGGGTTAGGGTTAGGGTTAAGGTTCGGGTTAGGATTATGGTTAGGGTTAGGGTTAGGGTTCGCGTTAGGGTTCGGTTTAGGGGTCGGGTTAGGGTTAGGGTTAGGGTTCGCGTTAGGGTTAGTGTTAGGGTTAGGGTTCGGGTTAGTGTTAGGGTTTAGGTTAGGGTTAGGGTTAGGGTTCGGATTCAGGTTAGGGTTAGGGTTCGGGATCGGGTTAGGGTTAGGGTTAGGGTTAGGATTTGAGTAAGTGGTTATGGTTCGGGTTCGGGTTAGGGTTATTGTTAGGGTTCCGGTTAAGGTTAGGGTTATGGTTCAGGTTAGCGTTAGGGTTAGGGTTAGGGTTCGGGTTAGGGTTAGGGTTACGTTTCGGGTTAGGGTTCGGGTTAGGGTTAGGGTTAGGGTTAGGGTTAGGTTTCGGGTTAGGGTTAGGGTTAGGGTTCCGGTTAAGGTTAGGGTTAGGGTTCGGGTTAGGGTTAGGGTTAGGGTTCGGGTTAGGGTTAGGGTTAGGTTTTGGGTTAGGGTTCGGGTTAGGGTTAGGGTTAGGGTAAGGGTTTGTTTTCGGGTTAGGGTTAGGGTTTGGGTTCGGTTAGGGTTAGGGTTATGGTTAGGGTTAGGGTTAGGGTTCAGTTTAGGGTTAGGGGTAGGGTTCTGGTTAGGGTTCGGGTTCGGGTTAGGGTTAGGGATAGGGTTAGGGTTAGGGTTCGGGTTAGGGTTAGGATTAGGGTTAGGGTTAGGGGTTAAGGTTAGTGTTAACGTTCGGGTTAGGGTTAGGATTAGGGTTAGGGTTCGGGTTAGGGTTAGGGTTAGGGTTCGGGTTAGGGTTAGGGTTAGGGTTAGGGTTAGGGTTCGGGTTAGGGTTAGGTTTAGGGTTAGGGTTCGGGTGACGGTTAGGGTTAGGGTTCAGGTTAGGGTTCGTGTTAGGGTTAGGTTAGGGTTAGGGTTCGGGTTAGGGTTAGGGTTAGGTTTAGGGTTAGTGTTCGGGTTAGGGTTAGGTTTAGGCTTAGGGTTAGGGTTAGGGTTAAGGTTCGGGTTAGGGTTAGGGTTAAGGTTCGGGTTAGGGTTAGAGTTTGGGTTAGGTTTCGGGTTAGGGTTAGGGTTCGCGTTAGGGTTAGGGTTCGGGTTAGGGTTAGGGTTAGTGTTAGGATTAGGGTTCGGGTTAGGGTTAGGGTTCGGGTTCGGGTTACGGTTAGGGTTAGGTTTAGGGTTCGGTTTCGGGTTAGGGTTCGGGATAGGGTTAGGGTTCGGGTTAGGGTTAGGGTTCGGGTTCGGGTTAGGGTTAGGGTTCGGGTACGGTTTAGGGTTAGGGTTAGGGTTAGGGTTCGGATGAGGGTTAGGGGTACGGTACGGGTTAATGTTCGTGTTCGGGTTACTGCTAGGGTTAGGGTAATGTTAGGGTTCGGGTTAGTGTTCGGGTTAGCGTTAGGGTTCGGGTTAGGGTTAGGGTTCGGTTTAGGGTTAGTGTTAGTGTTAGGAGGTAGGGTTAGGGTTAGGGTTCGTGTTAGGGTTAGGGTTAGTGTTAGGGTTAGGGGTTAGTGTTCTGGTTAGGGTTAGGGTTCGGGTTAGGGTTAGGGTTAGGGTTAGGGTTCGGTTTCGGGTTAGGGTTAGGGTTAGGATTAAGGTTAGTGTTAGGGTTCGGATTAGTGTTAGGTGTAGGGTTCGGGTTAGGGTTCGGGTTCGGGTTAGGGTTAGGGTTAGGGTTAGGGTTAGTGTTAGGGGTTAGGGTTAGGGTTAGGGTTCGGGTTAGGATTAGGGTTACGGTTAGGGTTAGGGTTCGGGTAAGGGTTAGGGTTCGGGTTAGTGTTAGGGTTAGTGTTCGGGTTAGGGTTAGGGTTAGGGTTATGGTTAGGGTTAGGGTTCGGTTTAGGGTTAGGGTTAGGGTTAGGGTTCGGGTTAGGGTTAGGGTTAGGGTTCGGGTTAGGGCTCGGGTTAGGGTTAGGATTAGGGTTAAGGTTCGGGGCAGAGTGAGGGTTAGGGTTAGGGTTCGGTTTAGGGTTAGGGTTAGGGTTAATGTTAGGGTTAGGTTTCGGGTTAGGGTTAGGGTTAAATTTCGGGTTAGGATTAGGGTTAGGGTTAGGGTAAGGGTTCGCGTTAGGGTTCGGGTTAGGGGTCGGGTTAGGGTTAGGGTTAGGGTTCGGGTTCGGGGTTAGGGTTAGGGTTAGGGTTCGGGTTAGAGTTCGGTTTAGGTTTAGGATTCGGGTAAGGGGTTATGGTTCGGGTTCTGGTTAGGGTTAGTGTTAGGGTTCCGGTTAAGGTTACGGTTAGGGTTTGGGTTAGGGTTAGGGTTAGGGTTCGGGTTAGGGTTCGGGTACTGGTTAGGTTTAGGTTTAGGGTTAGGGTTAGGGTTCGGGTTAGGGTTAGGGTTAGGGTTAGGAGTAGGGTTAGGGTTACCGTTCGGGTTAGGGTTAGGGTTAGTGTTAGGGTTAGGGTTCGGGTTAGGGTTAGGTTTAGGGTTCGGGTTAGGAGTAGGGTTAGGGTTACCGTTCGGGTTAGGGTTAGGCTTAGGGTTAGGGTTAGGGTTCGGTTTAGGGTTAGGTTTAGGGTTCGGGTTAGGGTTAGGTTTAGGGTTAGGGATAGGGTTAGGCTTCGGGTTAGGGTTAGGGTTAGGGTTTGGGTTCGGGTTCGGGTTCGGGGTTAGGGTTAGGGTTAGGGTTCGGGTTAGGGTTCGGGTTAGGGTTAGGATTCAGGTAAGGTGTTAGTGTTCGGGTCGGGTTAGGATTAGCGTTAGGGTTAGTGTTAGGGTTCAAGTTAGGGTTAGGGTTAGGGTTCGGGTTAGGGTTCGTGTTAGGCTTAGGGTTAGGGTTAGGGTTAGGGTTCGGGTTAGGGTTAGGTTTCCGGTTAGGGTTAGGTTTACTGTTCTGGTTAGGGTTAGGGTTAGGGTTCGGGTTAGGGTTAGGGTTACGGTTAAGGTTAGGGTTCGGGTTAGGGTTAGGGTTAGTGTTCGGGTTAGGGTTAGGGTTAGGGTTATGGTTACGGTTAGGTTTCGGGTTAGGGTTAGGGTTAGGGTTAGGGTTCGCGTTAGGGTTAGGGTTAGGGTTCGGGTTAGGGTTCGTTTTAGGGTTAGGGTTAGGGTTAGGGTTCGGGTTAGGGTGAGGGTTAGGGTTAGGGTTCGGGTTAGGGTTAGGGTTAGGGTCAGGGTTCTGGTTAGGGTTAGGGTTCGGGTTAGGGTTAGGGTTAGGGTTAGGGTTAGGGTTCGGATTAGGGTTAGGGGTGGGGTTCGGGTTAGGGTTGGGTTCGAGTTAGAGTTAGGGTTAGGGTTAGGGTTAGGGTTCGGGTTCGGGTTCGGGTTAGGTTTAGGGTTAGGGTTAGGGGTTAGGGTTAGGGTTACCATTCGGGTTAGGGTTAGGGTTAGGGTTAGGGTTCGGGTTCGGGTTCGGGTTAGGGTTAGGGTTAGGGTTAGGGGTTAGGGTTAGGGTTACCATTGGGGTTAGGGTTAGGGTTAGGGTTAGGGTTAGGGTTCGGGTTAGGGTTAGGGTTCGGGTTAGGGTTCGGGTTAGGGTTAGGATTCAGGTAAGGTGTTAGGGTTCGGGTTCGGGTTAGGATTAGCGTTAGGGTTAGTGTTAGGGTTCAAGTTAGGGTTAGGGTTAGTGTTCGGGTTAGGGTTCGTGTTAGGCTTAGGGTTAGGGTTAGGGTTAGGGTTCGGGTTAGGGTTAGGTTTCCGGTTAGGGTTAGGTTTACTGTTCTGGTTAGGGTTAGGGTTAGGGTTCGGGTTAGGGTTAGGGTTACGGTTAAGGTTAGGGTTCGGGTTAGGGTTAGGGTTAGTGTTCGGGTTAGGGTTAGGGTTAGGGTTATGGTTACGGTTAGGTTTCGGGTTAGGGTTAGGGTTAGGGTTAGGGTTCGCGTTAGGGTTAGGGTTAGGGTTCGGGTTAGGGTTCGTGTTAGGGTTAGGGTTAGGGTTAGGGTTCGGGTTAGGGTGAGGGTTAGGGTTAGGGTTCGGGTTAGGGTTAGGGTTAGGGTTAGGGTTCTGGTTAGGGTTAGGGTTCGGGTTAGGGTTAGGGTTAGGGTTAGGGTTAGGGTTCGGATTAGGGTTAGGGGTGGGGTTCGGGTTAGGGTTCGGGTTCGAGTTAGGGTTAGGGTTAGGGTTAGGGTTAGGGTTCGGGTTCGGGTTCGGGTTAGGGTTAGGGTTAGGGTTAGGGGTTAGGGTTAGGGTTACCATTCGGGTTAGGGTTAGGGTTAGGGTTAGGGTTAGGGTTCGGGTTAGGGTTAGGGTTAGGGTTAGGGTTCGGGTTAGGGTGAGGGTTAAGGTTAGGGTTAGGGTTCGGGTTAGGTTTAGGGTTAGGCTTAGGGTTCGGGTTAGGGTTAGGGTTATGGTTCAGGTTAGGTTCGGGTTAGGGTTAGGGTTAGGGTTAGGGTTCGTGTTAGGTTTAGGTTTAGGGTTCAGGTTAGGGTTCGGGTAAGCGTTAGGGTTAGGGTGAGGTTTCGGGTTACGGTAAGGGTTAATGTTAGGTTTCGGGTTAGGGTTAGGTTTAGGGTTAGGTTTAGGGTTAGGGTTAAGGTTCGGGGTAGGGTTAGGGTTAAGGTTCGGGTTAGCGTTAGGGTTAGGGTTAGGGTTAGGGTTCTTTTTCGGGTTAGGGTTAGGGTTAGAGTTCGGGTTAGGCTTAGGGTTCGGGTTAGGGTTCGGGTTAGGGTTAGGATTTGGGTTAGGGTTAGGTTTCGGGTTAGGGTTAGGATTCCGGTTAGGGTTAGGGTTAGGGTTCGGGTTCGGGTTAGGGTTAGGGTTCGGGTTAGTGTTAGGGTTCGGGTTAGGGGTCGGGTTAGGGTTAGGGTTAGGGTTCGGGTTAGGGTTAGGTTTAGGGTTAGGGTTCGGGTAAGTGGTTATGGTTCGGGTTCGGGTTAGGGTTATTGTTAGGGTTCCGGTTAAGGTTAGGGTTTGGGTTCAGGTTCGGCTTAGGGTTAGGGTTAGGGTTCGGGTTAGGGTTAGGGTTAGGGTTCGGGTTAGGGTTCGGGTTAGGTTTCGGTTTAGGGTTAGGGTTAGGGTTCCGGTTAAGGTTAGGGTTAGGGTTCGGGTTAGGGTTAGGGTTAGGGTTCGGGTTAGGGTTAGGGTTAGGTTTCGGGTTAGGGTTCGGGTTAGGGTTAGGGTTAGGGTAAGGGTTAGTTTTCGGGTTATGGTTAGGGTTCGGGTTCGGATTAGGGTTAGGGTTAGGGTTAGGGTTAGGGTTCGGATTAGGGTTAGGGGTAGGGTTCTGGTTAGGGTTCGGGTTCGGGTTAGGGTTAGGGATAGGGTTAGGGTTAGGGTTCGGGTTAGCGTTAGGATTAGGGTTAGGGTTAGGGGTTAAGGTTAGTGTTACCTTTCGTGTTAGGGTTAGGATTAGGGTTAGGGTTCGGGTTAGGGTTAGGGTTAGGGTTCGGGTTAGGGTTAGGGTTAGGGTTAGGGTTAGGGTTAGGGTGAGGGTTCGGGTTAGGGTTAGGGTTAGGGTTCAGGTTAGGGTTCGGGTTCGGGTTAGGGTTAGGTTTAGGGTTAGGGTTCGTGTTAGGTTTAGGGTTAGGGTTAGGGTTCGGGTTAGGGTTAGGGTTAGGGTTAGGGTTAGGGTTCGGGTTAGGGTTCGGGTTAGGGTTAGGATTAGGGTTAAGGTTCGGGGCAGAGTGAGGGTTAGGGTTAGGGTTTGGTTTAGGGTTAGGGTTAGGGTTAATGTTAGGGTTAGGTTTCGGGTTAGGGTTAGGGTTAAGCTTCGGGTTAGGATTAGGGTTAGGGTAAGGGTTAGGGTTCGCGTTAGGGTTCGGGTTAGGGGTCGGGTTAGGGTTAGGGTTAGGGTTCGGGTTCGGGGTTAGGGTTAGGGTTAGGGTTCAGGTTAGGGTTCGGTTTAGGTTTAGGATTCGTGTAAGGGGTTATGGTTCGGGTTCGGGTTAGGGTTAGTGTTAGGGTTCCGGTTAAGGTTACGTTTAGGGTTCGGGTTATGGTTAGGGTTAGGGTTAGGGTTCGTGTTAGGGTTAGGGTTAGGGTTAGGGTTCGGGTTAGGTTTCGGGTTAGGGTTAGGGTTAGGGTTAGTGTTAGGGTTCCGGTTAGGGTTAGGGTTCGGGTTAGGGTTAGGGTTAGGGTTAGGGTTAGGGTTCGGATTAGGGTTAGGGGTAGGGTTCGGGTTAGGGTTCGGGTACGGGTTAGGTTTAGGGTTAGGGTTAGGGTTAGGGTTCGGGTTAGGGTTAGGGTTAGGGTTAGGGTTAGGAGTAGGGTTAGGGTTACCGTTCGGGTTAGGGTTAGGGTTAGGGTTAGGGTTAGGGTTCGGGTTAGAGTTAGGATTAGCGTTCGGGTTAGGGTTAGGTTTAGGGTTAGGGATAGGGTTAGGGTTCGGGTTAGGGTTAGGGTTAGGGTTAGGGTTCGGGTTCGGGGTTAGGGTTAGGGTAGGGTTCGGGTTAGGGTTCGGGTTAGGGTTAGGATTCGGGTAAGGTGTTAGGGTTCGGGTTCGGGTTAGGATTAGGGTTAGGGTTCCGGTTAGGGTTAGGGTTAGGGTTAGGGTTCGGGTTAGGGTTAGGGTTAGGGTTAGTGTTAGGGTTCAAGTTAGGGTTAGGGTTAGGGTTCGGGTTAGGGTTCGTGTTAGGCTTAGGGTTAGGGTTAGGGTTAGGGTTCGGGTTAGGGATAGGTTTCCGGTTAGGGTTAGGTTTAGTGTTCTGGTTAGGGTTAGGGTTAGGGTTCGGGTTAGGGTTAGGGTTACGGTCAAGTTTAGGGTTCGGGTTAGGGTTAGGGTTAGTGTTCGGGTTAGGGTTAGGGTTAGGTTTAGGGTTCGGGTTAGGGTTAGGGTTAGGGTTCGGGTTAGGGTTCGTGTTAGGGTTAGGGTTAGGGTTAGGGTTCGGGTTAGGGTGAGGGTTAGGGTTAGGGTTCGGGTTAGGGTTAGGGTTAGGGTTAGGGTTCCGGTTAGGGTTAGGGTTCGGGTTAGGGTTAGGGTTAGGGTTAGGGTTAGGGTTCGGATTAGGGTTAGGGGTAGGGTTCGGGTTAGGGTTCGGGTTCGAGTTAGGGTTAGGGTAAGGGTTAGGTTTAGGGTTCGGGTTCGGGTTCGGGTTAGGGTTAGGGTTAGGGTTATGGGTTAGGGTTAGGGTTACCATTCGGGTTAGGGTTAGGGTTAGGGTTAGGGTTAGGGTTCGGGTTAGGGTTAGGGTTAGGGTTCGTGTTAAGGTGAGTGTTAATGTTAGGGTTAGGGTTCGGGTTAGGGTTAGGGTTAGGCTTAGGGTTAGGGTTAGGGTTAGGGTTAGGGTTCAGGTTAGGGTTCGGGTTAGGGTTAGGTTTAGGGTTAGGGTTCGAGTTAGGGTTAGGGTTAGGGTTAGGGTTCGTGTTAGGTTTAGGTTTAGGGTTCAGGTTAGGGTTCGGGTTAGGGTTAGGGTTAGGGTTAGGTTTCGGGTTACGGTAAGGGTTAATGTTAGGGTTCGGGTTAGGGTTAGGTTTAGGGTTAGGGTTAGGGTTAGGGTTAAGGTTCGGGGTAGGGTTAGGGTTAAGGTTCGGGTTAGCGTTAGGGTTAGGGTTAGGGTTAGGGTTCGGTTTCGGGTTAGGGTTAGGGTTAGAGTTCGGGTTAGGCTTAGGGTTAGGGTTAGGGTTAGGGTTCGTGTGAGGTTTAGGTTTAGGGTTCAGGTTAGGGTTCGGGTTAGGGTTAGGGTTAGGGTTAGGTTTCGGGTTACGGTAAGGGTTAATGTTAGGTTTCGGGTTAGGGTTAGGTTTAGGGTTAGGGTTAGGGTTAGGGTTAAGGTTCGGGGTAGGGTTAGGGTTAAGGTTCGGGTTAGCGTTAGGGTTAGGGTTAGGGTTAGGGTTCGGTTTCGGGTTAGGGTTAGGGTTAGAGTTCGGGTTAGGCTTAGGGTTCGGTTTAGGGTTCGGGTTAGGGTTAGGATTTGGGTTAGGGTTAGGGTTCGGGTTAGGGTTAGGATTCCGGTTAGGGTTAGTGTTAGGGTTCGGGTTCGGGTTAGGGTTAGGGTTCGGGTTAGTGTTAGGGTTCGGGTTAGGGGTCGGGTTAGGGTTAGGGTTAGGGTTCGGGTTAGGGTTAGGGTTAGGGTTAGGGTTCGGGTTAGTGTTAGGGTTTGTGTTAGGGTTAGGGTTAGGGTTCGGGTTCGGGTTAGGGTTAGGGTTCGGGATCGGGTTAGGGTTAGGGTTAGGGTTAGGATTCGGGTAAGTGGTTATGGTTCGGGTTCGGGTTAGGGTTATTGTTAGGGTTCCGGTTAAGGTTAGGGTTAGGGTTCAGGTTAGGGTTAGGGTTAGGGTTAGGGTTCGGGTTAGGGTTAGGGTTAGGGTTAGGGTTCGGGTTAGGGTTCGGGTTAGGGTTAGGGTTAGGGTTAGGTTTCGGGTTAGGGTTAGGGTTAGGGTTCCGGTTAAGGTTAGGGTTAGGGTTCGGGTTAGGGTTAGGGTTAGGGTTCGGGTTAGGGTTAGGGTTAGGTTTCGGGTTAGGGTTCTGGTTAGGGTTATGGTTAGGGTAAGGGTTAGTTTTCGGGTTAGGGTTAGGGTTCGGGTTCGGGTTAGGGTTAGAGTTAGAGTTAGGGTTAGGGTTCGGATTAGGGTTAGGGGTAGGGTTCTGGTTAGGGTTCGGGTTCGGGTTAGGGTTAGGGATAGGGTTAGGGTTAGGTTTCGGGTTAGGGTTAGGATTAGGGTTAGGGTTAGGGGTTAAGGTTAGTGTTTCCGTTCGGGTTAGGGTTAGGATTAGGGTTAGGGTTCGGGTTAGGGTTAGGGTTAGGGTTCGGGTTAGGGTTAGGGTTAGGGTTAGGGTTAGGGTTAGGGTGATCGTTCGGGTTAGGGTTAGGGTTAGGGTTCAGGTTAGGGTTCGGGTTAGGGTTAGCTTTAGGGTTAGGGTTCGGGTTAGGTTTAGGGTTAGGGTTCGGGTTCGGGTTAGGGTTAGGGTTAGGGTTATGGGTTAGGGTTAGGGTTACCATTCGGGTTAGGGTTAGGGTTAGTGTTAGGGTTCGGGTTAGGGTTAGGGTTAGGGTTCGTGTTAGGGTGAGGGTTAATGTTAGGGTTAGGGTTCGGGTTAGGGTTAGGGTTAGGCTTAGGGTTAGGGTTAGGGTTAGGGTTAGGGTTCAGGTTAGGGTCCGGGTTAGGGTTAGGTTTAGGGTTAGGGTTCGGGTTAGGGTTAGGGTTAGGGTTAGGGTTCGTGTTAGGTTTAGGTTTAGGGTTCAAGTTAGGGTTCGGGTTAGGGTTAGGGTTAGGGTTAGGTTTCGGGTTACGGTAAGGGTTAATGTTAGGGTTCGGGTTAGGGTTAGGTTTAGGGTTAGGGTTAGGGTTAGGGTTAAGGTTCGGGGTAGGGTTAGGGTTAAGGTTCGGGTTAGCGTTAGGGTTAGGGTTAGGGTTAGGGTTCGGTTTCGGGTTAGGGTTAGGGTTAGAGTTCGGGTTAGGCTTAGGGTTAGGGTTAGGGTTAGGGTTCGTGTTAGGTTTAGGTTTAGGGTTCAGGTTAGGGTTCGGGTTAGGGTTAGGGTTAGGGTTAGGTTTCGGGTTACGGTAAGGGTTAATGTTAGGTTTCGGGTTAGGGTTAGGTTTAGGGTTAGGGTTAGGGTTAGGGTTAAGGTTCGGGGTAGGGTTAGGGTTAAGGTTCGGGTTAGCGTTAGGGTTAGGGTTAGGGTTAGGGTTCGGTTTCGGGTTAGGGTTAGGGTTAGAGTTCGGGTTAGGCTTAGGGTTCGGTTTAGGGTTCGGGTTAGGGTTAGGATTTGGGTTAGGTTTAGGGTTCGGGTTAGGGTTAGGATTCCGGTTAGGGTTAGTGTTAGGTTTCGGGTTCGGGTTAGGGTTAGGGTTCGGGTTAGTGTTAGGGTTCGGGTTAGGGGTCGGGTTAGGGTTAGGGTTAGGGTTCGGGTTAGGGTTAGGGTTAGGGTTAGGGTTCGGGTTAGTGTTACGGTTTGGGTTAGGGTTAGGGTTAGGGTTCGGGTTCGGGTTAGGGTTAGGGTTCGGGATCGGGTTAGGGTTAGGGTTAGGGTTAGGATTCGGGTAAGTGGTTATGGTTCGGGTTCGGGTTAGGGTTATTGTTAGGGTTCCGGTTAAGGTTAGGTTTAGGGTTCAGGTTAGGGTTAGGGTTAGGGTTAGGGTTCGGGTTAGGGCTAGGGTTAGGGTTCGGGTTAGGGTTCGGGTTAGGGTTAGGGTTAGGGTTAGGTTTCAGGTTAGGGTTAGGGTTAGGGTTCCGGTTAAGGTTAGGGTTATGGTTCGGGTTAGGGTTAGGGTTAGGGTTCGGTTTAGGGTTAGGTTTCGGGTTAGGGTTCGGGTTAGGGTTATGGTTAGGGTAAGGGTTAGTTTTCGGGTTAGGGTTAGGGTTCGGGTTCGGGTTAGGGTTAGAGTTAGAGTTAGGGTTAGGGTTCGGATTAGGGTTAGGGGTAGGGTTCTGGTTAGGGTTCGGGTTCGGGTTAGGGTTAGGGATAGGGTTAGTGTTAGGGTTCGGGTTAGGGTTAGGATTAGGGTTAGGGTTAGGGGTTAAGGTTAGTGTTTCCGTTCGGGTTAGGGTTAGGATTAGGGTTAGGGTTCGGGTTAGGGTTAGGGTTAGGGTTCGGGTTAGGGTTAGTGTTAGGGTTAGGGTTAGGGTTAGGGTTAGGGTGATCGTTCGGGTTAGGGTTAGGGTTAGGGTTCAGGTTAGGGTTCGGGTTAGGGTTAGGTTTAGGGTTAGGGTTCGGGTTAGGTTTAGGGTTAGGGTTAGGGTTCGGGTTAGGGTTAGGTTTAGGTTTAGGGTTAGGGTTAGGGTTAAGGTTCGGGGTAGGGTTAGGGTTAAGGTTCGGGTTAGGTTTAGGGTTAGGGTTAGGGTTAGGGTTCGCGTTAGGGTTTGGGTTAGGTGTCGGGTTAGGGTTAGGGTTAGGGTTCGGTTTAGGGTTACGGTTAGGTCAGGGTTCGGCTTAGGGTTAGGGTTAGGTTTAGGGTTAGGGTTAGGGTTCGGGTTCGGGTTAGGGTTAGGGTTCGGGTTAGGGTTCGGGTTAGGGTTAGGATTCGGGTAAGGGGTTAGGGTTCGGGTTCGGGGTAGGCTTAGGGTTAGGGTTCCGGTTAAGGTTAGGGTTAGGGTTCAGGTTAGGGTTAGGGTTAGGGTTCGGGTTCGGATTAGGGTTAGTGTTAGGGTTAGGGTTCGGGTTCGGGTTAGGGTTCGGGTTAGGGTTAGGGTTCGGGTTAGGGTTAGGGTTAGTGTTAGGGTTAGGGTTCGGGTTAGGGTTAGGGTTCGGGTTCGGGTTACGGTTAGGGTTAATGTTAGGGTTCAGTTTCGGGTAAGGGTTAGGGTTAGGGTTAGGGTTAGGGTCAGGGTTCGGGTTAGGGTTCGGGTTAGGGTTAGTGTTCGGGTTAGGGTTAGGGTTAGGGTTAGGGTTAGGGTTTGGGGTAGGGTTAGGGTTAGGGTTAGGGTTCGTGTTAGGTTTAGGTATAGGGTTCAGGTTAGGGTTCGGGTTAGGGTTAGGGTTAGGGTTAGGTTTCGGGTTACGGTAAGGGTTAGGGTTAGGGTTCGGGTTAGGGTTAGGTTTAGGGTTAGTGTTAGGGTTAGGGTTAAGGTTCGGGGTAGGGTTAGGGTTAAGGTTCCGGTTAGCGTTAGGGTTAGGGTAAGTGTTAGGGTTCGGGTTAGGGATAGGTTTAGGGTTAGGGTCGTGTTAGGGTTCGGTTTCGGGTTAGGGTTAGGGTTAGAGTTCGGGTTAGGCTTAGGGTTCGGGTTAGGGTTCGGGTTAGGGTTCGGGTTAGGGTTAGGATTTGGGTTAGGGTTAGGGTTCGGGTTAGGTTTAGGATTCCGGTTAGGGTTAGGGTTAGGGTTCGGGTTCGGGTTAGGGTTAGGATTAGGGTTAAGGTTCGGGGCAGAGTGAGGGTTAGGGTCAGGGTTCGGTTTAGGGTTAGGGTTAGGGTTAATGTTAGGGTTAGGTTTCGGGTTAGGGTTAGGGTTAAAGTTCGGGTTAGGATTAGGGTTAGGGTTACGGTTAGGGTTCGCGTTAGGGTTCGGGTTAGGGGTCGGGTTAGGGTTAGGGTGAGGGTTCGGGTTCGGGGTTAGGGTTAGGGTTAGGGTTCGGGTTAGGGTTCGGGTTAGGATTAGGATTCGGGTAAGGGGTTATGGTTCGGGTTCGGGTTCGGGTTAGTGTTAGGGTTCCGGTTAAGGTTACGGTTAGGGTTCAGGTTAGGGTTAGGGTTAGGGTTAGGGTTCGGGTTAGGGTTATGGTTAAGGTTCGGGTTAGGTTAGGGTTAGGGTGAGGGTTCGTGTTCGGTTTAGGGTTAGGGTTTGGGTTAGGGTTCGGGTTCGGATTATGGTTAAGGTTCGGGTTAGGTTAGGGTTAGGGTGAGGGTTCGTGTTCGGTTTAGGGTTAGGGATTGGGTTAGGGTTCGGGTTCGGGTTAGGGTTAGGGTTAGGGTTAGGGTTAGGTTTCGGCTTCGGGTTAGGGTTAGGGTTAGGGTTCGGGTTATGGTTAGGGTTCGGGTTAGGGTTAGGGTTCTTGTTAGGGTCCGGGTTCGGGTTAGGGTTAGGGTTAGGGTTAGCGATCTGGTTAGTGTTAGGGTTCGGGTTAGGGTTAGGATTAGGGTTAGGGTTAGTGTTAGGGTTAGGGTTCGGATTAGGGTTAGGGGTAGAGTTCGGGTTAGGGTTCCGGTTCGGGTTAGGGTTAGGGTTAGGTTTAGGGTTAGGGTTAGGGTTAAGGTTAGGGTTAGGTTTAGGGTTCGGGTTAGGGTTAGGGTTAGGGTTCAGGTTAGGGTTCGGGTTAGGGTTAGGGTTAGGGTTCCGGTTAGGGTTAGGATTAGGTTTGGGGTTTGGGTTCGGGTTAGGTTTAGGGTTAGGGTTAGGGTTAGGGTTAAGGTTCGGGGTAGGGTTAGGGTTAAGGTTCGGGTAGGGTTAGCGTTAGGGTTCGGGTTAGGCCTAGGGTTAGGGTTAGGGTTAGGGTTCGGGTTAGGGTTAGGGTTCGGGTTAGGGTTAGGTTTAGGGTTCGGGTTAGGGTTAGGGTTCAGGTTAGGGTTAGGTTTAGGGTTCGAGTTAGGGTTAGGGTTAGGGTTCGGGTTAGGGATAGGGTTATGGTTAAGGTTAGGGTTCGGGATAGGGTTAGGTTTAGGGTTCGGGTTAGGGTTAGGGTTAGGGTTAGGGTTAGGTTTACGGTTAGTGTTCGGGTTAGGGTTAGGTTTAGGGTTAGGGTTAGGGTTAGGGTTAAGGTTCGGGTTAGGGTTAGGGTTAAGGTTCGGGATAGGGTTAGAGTTTGGGTTAGGTTTCGGGTTAGGGTTAGGGTTCGCTTTAGGGTTAGGTTTCGGGTTAGGGTTAGGGTTAGTGTTAGGGTTAGGTTTCGGGTTAGGGTTAGGGTTCGGGTTCGGGTTACGGTTAGGGTTAGGGTTAGGGTTCGGTTTCGGGTTAGGGTTCGGGATAGGGTTAGTGTTCGTGTAGGGTTAGGGTTCGGGTTCGGGTTAGGGTTAGGGTTCGGGTTCGGTTTAGGGTTAGGTTTAGGGTTAGGGTTAGGGTTCGGATTAGGGTTAGGGGTAGGGTACGGGTTAGGGTTCGTGTCGGGTTAGTGTTAGGGTTAGGGTAGGGTTAGGGTTCGGGTTACGGTTCGGGTTAGGGTTAGGGTTAGGGTTAGGGTTAGGGTTCGGGTTAGTGTTAGAGTTAGGGTTAGGTTTAGGGTTCTGGTTAGGGTTAGGGTTAGTGTTCGGGTTACGGTTAGGGTTAGGGTTCGGGTTGGGTTCGGGTTAGGGTTAGGGTTAGGGTTAGGGTTCAGGTTAGGGTTAGGGTTCGTGTTAGTGTTCGGGTTAGGGTTAGGGTTCGGGTAAGGGTTAGGGTTCGGTTTAGGGTTAGTGTTAGGGTTAGGAGGTAGGTTTAGGGTTAGGGTTCGGGTTAGGTTTAGGGTTAGGGTTAGGGTTAGGTGTTAGGGTTCGGGTTAGTGTTAGGGTTCGGGTTAGGGTTAGGGTTAGGGTTAGGGTTCGGGTTCGGGTTAGGGTTAGGGTTAGGGTTAGGGTTAGGGTTAGTGTTAGGGGTTATGGTTAGGATTAGGGTTCGGGTTAGGGTTAGGGTTACGGTTAGGGTTAGGGTTCGGGTTAGGGTTAGGGTTCGGGTTAGTGTTAGGGTTAGGGTTCGGGTTAGGGTTAGGGTTAGGTTATGGTTAGGTTTAGGGTTCGGGTTAGTGTTAGGGTTAGGGTTAGGGTTCGGGTTAGGGTTAGGGTTAGGGTTCGGGTTAGGGTTCGGTTTAGGGTTAGGATTAGGGTTAGGGTTCGGGGAAGGGTGAGGGTTAGGGTTAGGGTTCGGTTTAGGGTTAGGGTTAGGGTTAATGTTAGGGTTAGGTTTCGGGTTAGGGTTAGGGTTCGGGATCGGGTTAGGGTTAGGGTTAGGGTTAGGATTCGGGTAAGTGGTTATGGTTCGGGTTCGGGTTAGGGTTATTGTTAGGGTTCCGGTTAAGGTTAGGGTTAGGGTTCAGGTTAGGGTTAGGGTTAGGGTTAGGGTTCGGGTTAGGGTTCGGGTTAGGGTTAGGGTTAGGGTTAGGGTTAGGTTTCGGGTTAGGGTTAGGTTTCGGGTTAGGGTTAGGGTTAGGGTTAGGATTCGGGTAAGTGGTTATGGTTCGGGTTCGGGTTAGGGTTATTGTTAGGGTTCCGGTTAAGGTTAGGGTTAGGGTTCAGGTTAGGGTTAGGGTTAGGGTTAGGGTTCGGGTTAGGGTTCGGGTTAGGGTTAGGGTTAGGGTTAGGGTTAGGTTTCGGGTTAGGGTTAGGGTTAGGGTTCCGGTTAAGGTTAGGGTTAGGGTTCGGGTTAGGGTTAGGGTTAGGGTTCGGGTTAGGGTTAGGGTTAGGTTTCGGGTTAGGGTTCGGGTTAGGGTTAGGGTTAGGGTAAGGGTTAGTTTTCGGGTTAGGGTTAGGGTTAGGGTTCGGGTTCGGGTTAGGGTTAGGGTTAGGGTTAGGGTTAGGGTTCGGATTAGGGTTAGGGGTAGGGTTCTGGTTAGGGTTCGGGTTCGGGTTAGGGTTAGGGATAGGGTTAGGTTTAGGGTTCGGATTAGGGTTAGGATTAGGGTTAGGGTTAGGGGTTAAGGTTAGTGTTACCGTTCGGGTTAGGGTTAGGATTAGGGTTAGTTAGGGTTCGGGTTCGGGTTAGGGTTAGGGTTCGGGATAGGGTTAGGGTTAGGGTTAGGGTTAGGGTTAGGGTGAGGGTTCGGGTTAGGGTTAGGTTTAGGGTTAGGGTTCGGGTGAGGGTTAGGGTTAGGGTTCAGGTTAGGGTTCGGCTTAGGGTTAGAATTTGGGTTTGGTTTCGGGTTAGGGTTAGGGTTCGCGTTAGTGTTAGGGTTCGGGTTAGGGTTAGGGTTAGTGTTAGGATTAGGGTTCGCGTTAGGGTTAGGGTTCGGGTTCGGGTTACGGTTAGGGTTAGGGTTAGGGTTCGGTTTCTGGTTAGGGTTCGGGATAGGGTTAGGGTTCGGGTTAGGGTTAGGGTTCGGGTTCGGGTTAGGGTTAGGGTTCGGGTTCGGTTTAGGGTTAGGGTTAGGGTTAGGGTTCGGATTAGGGTTAGGGGTACGGTACGGGTTAGGGTTCGTGTTCGGGTTAGTGTTAGGGTTAGGGTAGGTTTAGGGTTCGGGTTACGGTTAGGGTTAGGGTTAGGGTTAGGGGTTAGGGTTAGGGTTAGGGTTCGGGTTAGGGTTAGGGTTAGGGTTAGGGTTAGGGTTAGGGTTCGGGTTAGGGTTAGGGTTAGGGTTCGGGTTAGTGTTAGGGTTAGGGGTAGGGTTAGGGTTCGGGTTAGTGTTAGGGTTAGGGTTAGTGTTCGGGTTACGGTTAGGTTTAGGGTACGGGCTGTGTTCGGGTGAGGGTTAGGGTTAGGGTTCGGGTTCAGGTTAGGGTTAGGTTTCGGGTTAGTGTTCGGGTTAGGGTTAGGGTTCGGGTTAGGGTTAGGGTTCGGTTTAGGGTTAGTGTTAGGGTTAGGAGGTAGGGTTAGGGTTAGGGTTCGTGTTAGGGTTAGGGTTAGTGTTAGGGTTAGGGGTTAGTGTTCGGGTTAGGGTTAGGGTTCGGGTTAGGGTTAGGGTTAGGTTAGGGTTCGGTTTCGGGTTAGGGTTAGGGTTAGGATTAAGGTTAGGGTTAGGGTTTGGATTAGTGTTAGGTGTAGGGTTCGGGTTAGGGTTCGGGTTCGGGTTAGGGTTAGGGTTAGGGTTAGGGTTAGGGTTAGGGTTAGTGTTAGGGGTTAGGGTTAGGATTAGGGTTCGGGTTAGGATTAGAGTTACGGTTAGGGTTAGGGTTCGGGTTAGGGTTAGGGTTCGGGTTAGTTTTAGGGTTAGGGTTCGGGTTAGGGTTAGGGTTAGGGTTATGGTTAGGGTTAGGGTTACGGTTCGGGTTAGGGTTAGGGTTAGGGATAGGGTTCGGGTTCGGGTTAGGGTTAGGGTTCGGGTTAGGGTTCGGGTTAGGGTTAGGATTAGGGTTAAGGTTCGGGGCAGAGTGAGGGTTAGGGTTAGGGTTCGGTTTAGGGTTAGGGTTAGGGTTAATGTTAGGGTTAGGTTTCGGGTTAGGGTTAGGGTTAAGGTTCGGGTTAGGATTAGGGTTAGGGTTAGGGTTATGGTTCACGTTAGGGTTCGGGTTAGGGTTCGGTTTAGGGTTAGGATTCGGGTAAGGTGTTATGGTTCGGGTTCGGGTTAGGGTTAGTTTTAGGGTTCCGGTTAAGGTTAGGATTAGGGTTCGGGTTAGGGTTAGGGTTAGGGTTAGGGTTCGGGTTAGGGTTAGGGTTAGGGTTAGGGTTAGGGTTAGGGTTAGGGTTCCGGTTAGGGTTAGGGTTCGGGTTAGGGTTAGTGTTAGGTTTAGGGTTAGGGTTAGGGTTCGGATTAGGGTTAGGGGTAGGGTTCGGGTTAGGGTTCGGGTAAGGGGTTAGGTTTAGGGTTAGGGTTAGGGTTAGCGTTCGGGTTAGGGATAGGGTTAGGGTTAGGGTTAGGGGTTAGGGTTAGGGTTACCGTTCGGGTTAGGGTTAGGGTTAGGGTTAGGGTTAGGGTTAGGGTTAGGGTCCGGGTTAGGGTTAGGTTTAGGGTTCGGGTTAGGGTTAGTTTTAGGGTTAGGGTTAGGGTTAGGGTTCGGTTTAGGGTTAGGGTTAGGGTTAGGGTTAAGGTTCGGGTTCGGGGTTAAGGTTTGGGTTAGGGTTCGTGTTAGGGTTCGGGTTAGGGTTAGGATTCGGGTAAGGTGTTAGGGTTCGGGTTCGGGTTAGGATTAGGGTTAGGGTTCCGGTTAGGGTTAGGGTTAGGGTTCGGTTTAGGGTTAGGGTTAGGGTTAGGGTTAGGGTTCAGGTTAGGGTTAGGGTTAGGGTTCGGGTTAGGGTTCGTGTTAGGCTTAGGGTTAGGGTTAGGTTTAGGGTTCGGGTTAGGGTTAGGGTTCGGTTTTGGGTTAGGTTTAGGGTTCTGGTTAGGGTTAGGGTTAGGGTTCGGGTTAGGGTTATGGTTACGGTTAAGGTTAGGGTTCGGGTTAGGGTTAGGGTTAGGGTTCGGGTTAGGGTTAGGGTTAGGGTTATGGTTACGTTTAGGTTTCGGTTTAGGGTTAGGGTTTGGGTTAGGGTTCGGGTTAGGGTTAGGGTTAGGGTTCGGGTTAGGGTTCGTGTTAGGGTTAGGGTTAGGGTTAGGGTTCGGGTTAGGGTGAGGGTTAGGGTTAGGGTTCGGGTTAGGTTTAGGGTTAGGGTTAGGGTTCTGGTTAGGGTTAGGGTTCGGGTTAGGGTTAGGGTTATGGTTAGGGTTAGGGTTCGGATTAGGGTTAGGGGTAGGGTTCGGGTTAGGGTGAGGGTTCGAGTTAGGGTTAGGGTTAGGGTTAGGGTTAGGGTTCGGGTTCGGGTTCGGGTTAGGGTTAGGGTTAGGGTTAGGGTTTAGGGTTAGGGTTACCATTCGGGTTAGGGTTAGGGTTAGGGTTCGGTTTAGGTTTAGGGTTAGGGTTCGGGTTAGGGTGAGGGTTAAGGTTAGGGTTAGGGTTCGGGTTAGGTTTAGGGTTAGGCTTAGGGTTCGGGTTAGGGTTAGGGTTAGGGTTCAGGTTAGGGTTCGGGTTAGGGTTAGGGTTAGGGTTCAGGTTAGGGTTCGGGTTAGGGTTAGGTTTAGGGTTAGGGTTCGGGTTCGGGTTAGGGTTCGGGTTAGGGTTAGGGTTAGGGTTCGGGTTAGTGTTAGAGTTAGGGTTAGGTTTAGGGTTCTGGTTAGGGTTAGGGTTAGTGTTCGGGTTACGGTTAGGGTTAGGGTTCGGGTTGGGTTCGGGTTAGGGTTAGGGTTAGGGTTCGGGTTCAGGTTAGGGTTAGGGTTCGTGTTAGTGTTCGGGTTAGGGTTAGGGTTCGGGTAAGGGTTAGGGTTCGGTTTAGGGTTAGTGTTAGGGTTAGGAGGTAGGTTTAGGGTTAGGGTTCGGGTTAGGTTTAGGGTTAGGGTTAGGGTTAGGTGTTAGGGTTCGGGTTAGTGTTAGGGTTCGGGTTAGGGTTAGGGTTAGGGTTAGGGTTCGGGTTCGGGTTAGGGTTAGGGTTAGGGTTAGGGTTAGGGTTAGTGTTAGGGGTTATGGTTAGGGTTAGGGTTCGGGTTAGGGTTAGGGTTACGGTTAGGGATAGGGTTCGGGTTAGGGTTAGGGTTCGGGTTAGTGTTAGGGTTAGGGTTCGGGTTAGGGTTAGGGTTAGGTTATGGTTAGGTTTAGGGTTCGGGTTAGTGTTAGGGTTAGGGTTAGGGTTCGGGTTAGGGTTAGGGTTAGGGTTCGGGTTAGGGTTCGGTTTAGGGTTAGGATTAGGGTTAGGGTTCGGGGAAGGGTGAGGGTTAGGGTTAGGGTTCGGTTTAGGGTTAGGGTTAGGGTTAATGTTAGGGTTAGGTTTCGGGTTAGGGTTAGGGTTCGGGATCGGGTTAGGGTTAGGGTTAGGGTTAGGATTCGGGTAAGTGGTTATGGTTCGGGTTCGGGTTAGGGTTATTGTTAGGGTTCCGGTTAAGGTTAGGGTTAGGGTTCAGGTTAGGGTTAGGGTTAGGGTTAGGGTTCGGGTTAGGGTTCGGGTTAGGGTTAGGGTTAGGGTTAGGGTTAGGTTTCGGGTTAGGGTTAGGGTTAGGGTTCCGGTTAAGGTTAGGGTTAGGGTTCGGGTTAGGGTTAGGGTTAGGGTTCGGGTTAGGGTTAGGGTTAGGTTTCGGGTTAGGGTTCGGGTTAGGGTTAGGGTTAGGGTAAGGGTTAGTTTTCGGGTTAGGGTTAGGGTTAGGGTTAGGGTTCGGGTTCGGGTTAGGGTTAGGGTTAGGGTTAGGGTTAGGGTTCGGATTAGGGTTAGGGGTAGGGTTCTGGTTAGGGTTCGGGTTCGGGTTAGGGTTAGGGATAGGGTTAGGTTTAGGGTTCGGGTTAGGGTTAGGATTAGGGTTAGGGTTGGGGGTTAAGGTTAGTGTTACCGTTCGGGTTAGGGTTAGGATTAGGGTTAGGGTTCGGGTTCGGGTTAGGGTTAGGGTTCGGGATAGGGTTAGGGTTAGGGTTAGGGTTAGGGTTAGGGTGAGGGTTCGGGTTAGGGTTAGGTTTAGGGTTAGGGTTCGGGTGAGGGTTAGGGTTAGGGTTCAGGTTAGGGTTCGGCTTAGGGTTAGAATTTGGGTTTGGTTTCGGGTTAGGGTTAGGGTTCGCGTTAGGGTTAGGGTTCGGGTTAGGGTTAGGGTTAGTGTTAGGATTAGGGTTCGCGTTAGGGTTAGGGTTCGGGTTCGGGTTACGGTTAGTGTTAGGGTTAGGGTTCGGTTTCTGGTTAGGGTTCGGGATAGGGTTAGGGTTCGGGTTAGGGTTAGGGTTCGGGTTCGGGTTAGGGTTAGGGTTCGGGTTCGGTTTAGGGTTAGGGTTAGGGTTAGGGTTCGGATTAGGGTTAGGGGTACGGTACGGGTTAGGGTTCGTGTTCGGGTTAGTGTTAGGGTTAGGGTAGGTTTAGGGTTCGGGTTACGGTTAGGGTTAGGGTTAGGGTTAGGGGTTAGGGTTAGGGTTAGGGTTCGGGTTAGGGTTAGGGTTAGGGTTAGGGTTAGGTTTAGGGTTCGGGTTAGGGTTAGGGTTAGGGTTCGGGTTAGTGTTAGGGTTAGGGGTAGGGTTAGGGTTCGGGTTAGTGTTAGGGTTAGGGTTAGTGTTCGGGTTACGGTTAGGTTTAGGGTACGGGTTGTGTTCGGGTGAGGGTTAGGGTTAGGGTTCGGGTTCAGGTTAGGGTTAGGGTTCGGGTTAGTGTTCGGGTTAGGGTTAGGGTTCGGGTTAGGGTTAGGGTTCGGTTTAGGGTTAGTGTTAGGGTTAGGAGGTAGGGTTAGGGTTAGGGTTCGTGTTAGGGTTAGGGTTAGTGTTCGGGTTAGGGTTAGGGTTCGGGTTAGGGTTAGGGTTAGGGTTAGGGTTCGGTTTCGGGTTAGGGTTAGGGTTAGGATTAAGGTTAGGGTTAGGGTTTGGATTAGTGTTAGGTGTAGGGTTCGGGTTAGGGTTCGGGTTAGGGTTAGGGTTAGGGTTAGGGTTAGGGTTAGGGTTAGGGTTAGTGTTAGGGGTTAGGGTTAGGATTAGGGTTCGGGTTAGGATTAGAGTTATGGTTAGGGTTAGGGTTCGGGTTAGGGTTAGGGTTCGGGTTAGTTTTAGGGTTAGGGTTCGGGTTAGGGTTAGGGTTAGGGTTATGGTTAGGGTTAGGGTTACGGTTCGGGTTAGGGTTAGGGTTAGGGATAGGGTTCGGGTTCGGGTTAGGGTTAGGGTTCGGGTTAGGGTTCGGGTTAGGGTTAGGATTAGGGTTAAGGTTCGGGGCAGAGTGAGGGTTAGGGTTAGGGTTCGGTTTAGGGTTAGGGTTAGGGTTAATGTTAGGGTTAGGTTTCGGGTTAGGGTTAGGGTTAATGTTCGGGTTAGGATTAGGGTTCGGGTTAGGGTTAGGGTTAGGGTTAGGGTTCGGGTTAGGGTTAGGGTTAGGGTTAGGGTT